>VZSZ01005003.1:128485-146006 GCA_013398815.1 Ibidorhyncha struthersii | reverse complement strand
CCACCCCCCCCCAAAACCCACACACTCTCCCTTCACTCTCGGACGTTAGTGAGCCTCAGAGCGACACCACTTCCCAGGTTACCCTGCCATTTTCATGCAGCTCAGTTTCTGTCCACATTAACATGCAATGTGTGTTCTGGGCAAAGGCTCCTATCATTTCTTGGAGACATTTAGCTGCTTTTTGGGTTTACTCTGAACAAAAGGTGAACACTGATGTTTTCAGCTTCAGCAGTCTTCATCCAGCCTCCCGGGTAAAAAAATGTAATAGTGACTTACCTAAAGATGGTAGTGTCTTCTCTTCTGAGCAATTAATGAATAAGAGCTTGCACAGCATTTTGAACATGTAAAAGCCTTAACATCAGCAACAAATTGGGAAAGTGGTTATTTCAAAATTAATTTTAAATGAAAGTGTTGCAGTATGAAAATTAATTTTAAATGAAAGTGTTGCAGTATGCTAAATTCTATCGAGTCATCGTATACGTTATCAAAAACCCTCAGAAACAGTTTGAGCAATGGATGTAAGGTTACTGTATTGTTTCTGGTATTTTAAGAGGCAATCTATTGCTTTTGCTTTGCACGATGCTGCATTGGTGACAGCTCAGAGAATTACTTTGAGAATGTGAGTAATTCCATTGATGCCAATGAAAATTTCTTTGGAAAATGTGTACCGACTTCAGTGGAAATGCCAACTTACATCCAGCTAAGCATAAATGCGGCACTGGTGCTGGTATAGGGAGCGGGTGTTTATTTTGCTGTCTGTCCCCAGTGGAGACACCATGTAGGAGACAGGGATAGATCCTGCTCTTCTGAGGTGTCCACAACCGAGGAGTCTTCCATAATCCGCAGAGAAATTATAGTATTTTTCTTCATTATTTCTGTAACCTAGGAGTAGTTCAGAAGCCTATCTAAAAATGGGAGGAAAGCAGAGCAGTAACTTGATTTGTCTTTAGCCTAGCACTTGCCAGGAGAAGGGCAATGGGAAGACTAATAATTACTAATAATTACTAATTGCCTGGAAGACTGCTTGTCTAAAATGCTAAAACTGTTGTAAGTCACTATTAAACCCAATGACCAAGTGTTGCTATGGAGATACTATTTCATAAAAATCTTACTTAGCTGCTTTCCATTCACTTTTAAACCATCATATGTAATTACTTCAATTTCCCAGACCCAAGCTGCAGCAAGAGCTCGGAAGCTCATTGCTTTTGTCAGATCAATCCTTATAGAGCTAAACCTATTGAAATAAAAAACATCTATAAATGTACAATGTATTTTTCTGACAAAACTGAAGGAATTTTTAGTAGACGGCTCCAATTCAGCATTTTTAGATGAAATTGCAGAGGTTAATAAGGGCTGTTAAGATAAAGCTTGTAAAAAAATTGTTTCTTGATGCTTATTTGGAAGCTGTTAGCTATAACTTGTGCCATCAAAAATGTAACAATTACTGGATGCAGTCTGAATTTTCCATTTCTTGAACGTTATTGACAACTTCTAACAAGTGCTAAAAAAACAATTAACATTTGAGAGTGCCAGCAACAGAAGCCAAAAAGAAGGATCAAGATAGTCCAGAGATTTACACGTCGCTCAGAAATAATTGCTTTCCCTCTACTGAGCGAGCAAAGGTCGCTTCAAAAAGATATTACAATAAGGGAAGTAAAAAAAAAAAAAATCAGGTGTGAAATCTTCTGGAAAAGAGTATCTAAGATGGAAACCAAGTGAATCTGCTGAGTTATAAACAACTTCTCCAACTTGCATTATGACAAATGAAGGGCCTTGCCACTTGAATCAGCATGGCAATTCTGCAGCACTTTCTGCCAGTTCTGAAATTGGGCAGGCTGCTTGTTAGCTCTGTGTACCATTTCAAAATTGTAGAAAAGAAATACAATGACATATCCAAAATAAATCCCCAGTATGAAAAGCTGTGCACTTGAGTGTGAATTTTGCCATCTGGAGAAGAACGGTTGTCAGCAGGGAGACGGTGCCTAAAAGACAAGCCAGAGGATGCGGTCTTACTGTTGCTTGAGTTCAGTGACAATCTGAAAATGAACAAGTGACCCGCATGCAGCAGCCAGGTTACAAAGATTTTGCAACTTTTCATGAAAAAGTTGCTCATACTAATTAATATCAAGTTGTTTATAACTCCGTTCTGGGCTCCCAGGTTCAGGAAGGGCAGGGAACAGCTGGAGGGGGTCCAGCAAAGGGCTACAAAGATGATTAGGGGATTGGAGCATCTTTCTTATGAGGAAAGGCTGAGGCACTTGGGTCTTTTTAGTCTGGAGAAGAGAAGACTGAGGGGGGATCTTATCGATGTTTATAAATACTTAAAGGGAGGGCGCCAGGAGGATGGGATCAGTCTTTTCAGTGGTGCCCAGTGACAGGACAAGAGGTAACGGGCACAGAATTGACCATAGGAAGTTCCACCTAAACATGAGGAGGGACTTCTTTACTTTGAGGGTGTCAGAGCACTGAAACAGGCTGCCCAGAGAGGTTGTGGAGTCTCTGGCTCTGGAGATATTCAAAACCCGCCTAGATGCCATCCTGCGCAACCTGCTCTAGGAGAACCTGCTTTGGCAGGGGAGTTGGACTAGATGATCTCCAGACATCTCTTCCAACGCTGACCATTCTGTGATTCTGCGATTCTGTAATTAAGTGCCATACACATATAGAACAAAAAGACCACCTGTCTGCAGAAACGCTTACAATCCAAGCATCAAGCCAAAGACAGAAAGTGGAAAAGATCAGAGGAGTGGAAATAATGTTTTTTTTCTGATGCATTAGCAATGACTGATAGCAACATCAGCACTGCAAATGAATGGACATGAAATGAAGTTTCCAAGGGGGACAAATAAAGAAAGATGAACCCTTTGTGTGTTGACAGCTCTATGTGCAGCGCTAGTGCCCAGGCTCCTGCTCTGTGGTACTGAGCAGCTCATCCCTTGGCTGCTGAGCTGAAAGGAGCCCCAGTCACTGCCTGGGAAAGGAGCTGCAAAAGTGAAGCAGTAAGTATAAGAAGTTGAAGAAGGTGTATTTCCCATTATATGAGAACAGGGACAAGGGCTTGGGTCCTCCCTATGGAGCTGCCTACTTAGGCAGGACAGTGTTGCAGTCAAGCATCACTGACATGTTTCTCCTTGTTGTTTAAACCAGCACCACAAGCAAATTATTCTGATGGCAACGCCATGCTCACAGACTCACACTATGATTTTTTTTTTTTCCATTTCATTAAGCTGCCTTTCATTTTCTCTGTCAGCTAATCCTGAGACAGATCTCATTTTGCCCCTTCCCCTCTCCAGAGTACCCCAGTGCAATTACAGAAAGCTGAGAATGGGGAGAGGGTTTCTTTCTAACGTTCACTGTCTTTAACAGTGATTTTTCCCTCCTTTTAATTTCCTTGGTCGCCCCTTTGCGGGCTCTCTCAGGGTGCTCACGGTGTGAACAGTCTGAGATGTGCCTTCTACGTAGGCTGGGTGTTGTGCTCCAGCATCCTCTGTGGTGCTGCTAATGCTACCAGCAGCCAAATCTCATGGCTTTTTTGCCCTTAGGCTTTGGTTATCCCAATCCCCTGTACTGTGAATGCAATGTGAATGCACACAACATTTTTCAGATTATGATAGGAAAATTCCTTTTGGTTTCACAGGAGGTCGGGTGCCTGTGTTCCTGGGGATGTCGAAGAGCTGCTCTCGCAGCAGTCCTGTGAATTCCTGCTTGATGCTTGGCAGCAAATTGTGCTTGATTGCTTACTTCATTTTGGGAAACATGAATGGATTTGTGAAAAATAGAAGAAAATGCATCTCAAAAGGAAGGGAGAAGGACTCTGCTGTTAAAAAGAGTGAACACAACATCATTCTCTTAGTAGCATTTGCTGCCTTTTAATATTATTTTTTTTTTACAGAAATGCCAAATGTCCTGTTTTTCATTGTTTTGTGCAATGACTATATCACATTCTGTTAAGTAAAACATTTACAATTTCCCATAAAATCTGAGAAAATCTATTTAAATCTAAACATGAAACAGTTTCAGGGTTACTGCCCTGAAAATGAATGAAAACTGACATCTCAGTGAATTCCCATAGCAGCAGCCAAGCATCTCCTCCTTCACTGATGTAGTATGCCGATGTGCTATTTAACTTGGGAGGAGCTCACAATGACTAATGACACAGAACAAGATTATCTTTGATATTCAGAAGATAAATTCTGTTTATCTGAGAGAAACAGTTGCACATTTTTTTTTGCTATCATGTAATCGGTCACCTATAGGATGATAAAATAGTTAAATACACTTTTTGTCAGAGTTTGAAAAAACACTCCGGTTCATAAACATTACTGCTCAGTCACAAATGAGTGTGAAACACAAGGGGTTTTGTGAATAAATCAGATGTCTGGGAAATGCAGATGACCTGTAGAAGCAATCCTGGATCTATACTGTTCAACCATCTAATCTAGCCACAGATGTGGATGCATGAGGTCCTGCCAGAAGTGGAAATGTACTACGCAATAAGTGAGATAACTCAGTTTTCTGCTTGGCATTTCCCATTGGTGAACTTCATGAGGTCCTTGTTGACCAATTTCTCCAGCCTGTCCAGGTGCCTTTGAATGACAGCTGTCATGGTTTAGGCAAATGGGCTACTGGGGACGCTGGGGACCCCAGATGGGACCAACAGATGCTCCCCTCTACCCCTCTTCAAAGAGAGAGGCAGAGGAGGAAAGAGAGACTTGTGAGTTTAGAAGGAACTAAACTACTTTAATGAAATATTAATAACAAAATAAAAAGGAAATAATGAAATATATACAAAACCCTATCAAGCTCCCAGGATGACAGTCACGACACCAGCTGGCACTGGGGCAGTCCCAGGCTGGACTCAGTGACGGACGGGAACTGGATTCCGGATCTGCATTCAGGATTGGGACCAAAGGCAGACAAACAGAATCCTCCTCAGATGTCTCTCTTCCTTCATTGAAGGAAGAGAGAGAGACAGAGCCAGCGCTCCTGCTGACCCTTTGATCCCTCAGCTTTTATACTGAGCATGATGCGGATGGGACGGAATACCCTGTTGGTCAGTTTTGGGTCACCTGTCCTGTCCGCTCCTCCCTGCAGGTGGGACCCCACTGCGCTTTTCCGCTTCCAACCCTCCAACGTGGCAAACAACAAAGATGGTTGGCCTTGGCTGTTATAGCAATAAGTATAAGCAAGACCTCTCGGCTTACCATGCCTGGGCATCAGCTATAAACATTGGTCTTATCACTCTGAGAGAGCGAACATTGTCTGCACAATATTCTGTTAATTTCAGCATTCAGAAGAGGCCCAGCTAAGAAGCAAAGTTACTGAATAAAATTGGTCCTGTTTTACCTCAAACCAGGACAACAGCACACCCATCTTGTGTATCAACCACTCTTCCTGGTTTTGTATCATCTGTAAACTTGATAAGGGTACAGTGTCCCATCATCCAGGTCATTAATGAAGATGTTAAACACTGTTTGCCCCAGTATTGACCCCTGCAGCACACAACTGGTGACTGGCCTCCAGCTGGACTTTGTGCTGTTGACCACAGCTCTTTCAGCCAGTTTTCACAATCCACCTCATGGTCCATTTATCTAGTACAACTTCACCTGTTTGTCTGTGAGGATGTTATGGGAGACAGTTTTGAAAGCCTTGCTGAAATTGAGATGAACAATATCTACTTCTCTCCCTCTTCTACTGAGCTTGTCTTTTCATTGCAGAAGGCTATCAGGTTAGTTAGGCAGGATTTCCCCTTTGTAACTCCATGCTGCCTACTCCCAGTCATCATCTTGTCCTTCATTGCTTCTGGAAGTGGTTCTCAGGAGGATTTGTTCCATCACATTCCCAGAGATCAAGGTGAGGTTGGCCAGTCTGTAGTTCCCCAAGTCCACCTTGCTCTTCTTGAAAGTAAGAGTGACCTTTGCTTTCCTCCAGTCCTCAGAAACCTCTGCCAATCACCACAACCCCTCTAAGATAACCAAGAGTGGCCTTGAATGACACTGACCAACTCCCTCAACCCTTGTGAGTGCATCCCATCAGGTCCCATGAACTTGTGTATGTCCAGTTTGTTTAAATGTTCCCTAACTGGATTCTCCCCTACTGAGGGTAAGCAGTCCTTGGTCTGGACTTTCCCATGGTTCTCAGGGGTCTGGGGTTCCCGATGGCATATTGTACCAGTAAAGATGGAGGTGAAGAAGTCATTGAATACCTCAGCCTTTCCTATATTCTCAGCAGCTGGCAAACGTTTCCCCTCATCTTCCTTTTACCGATGATGCAGCTTGAGAAGGCCTTCTTGTTTCTTCTCACATCCCTCACCCTCACTACATTCAACTGTGCCCCCCTGTTCATACAGCACAGGCTGCTGCTGGCCATCTTTGTAGCCAGGACTTGCTGCTGGCTCGTGTCCTGCACCCAACAGGAGCCCTAGGGCCTCTGCCACAGAGCTCCTCCCTGGGCAGTCAATCCCCAGCCTGGGTTGTTGCAGGGATCTTTCCTTCCTAGGGGCAGGACTCAGCATTTCTCCTTGTTGAATCTCAAGGCCCATTCCTCCAGCTTGACCTGGTGTCTCTGGGTGGCTGCCCTTTCTTTAAGCTTCTCCCCAGTTTTGCATCATCTTCAAACATGAGAGCGCACTCAGCCACCTTCTCCAGCTTCTGATAAAGACGTTAAGCAGATAGGTCCCAGCACAGACCCCTGTGGTGCTCACTTTGCACCAGTCTGCCAGTCTTTTACCCATATGGTTGTTTCCAAGCCAGATCTTGAATACAACAATACTGTGGGAGATGGTGTTAAAAGTCTTGCTAAAGTCTAGGCACTTGATTTTACCACTCCCTGCTGCTCTTCTCTTGAAAAATCCTATCAGTTTATTACAAAAGGCAATCAGGATGATCAGGCAGGGTTTATCCTGAGTAAATCTGTGCTGACTGTTCCCAGTCAGCTTCTGCGTGTGCCCAGAAATGCACTACAGGAGGCTTCACTCTACAATGTGCCCAGGGAAGAAGTTTTAAAGTAAGACTGAGTGACCTGTAGTTCCCTATGTTGTCTTTTTGGCCTCTTTTGAAGGTAGGTACAACTGTTGCCTTTTTCGACTGGTTTGCACACTTGACGGAAGGGACAAATGACAAGGGATGCATGTCTGCAGGTGCTGATGTCTGCAACAGATTGAGCTTTCTGCATCTCTTTTATCTGGGGGAACATGGGCTCTTCTAGGACATGATTCTTATCAGATTAATAAAGGTGTTTAATATATGGAGATGAATTGCCAGCTTAAAATGCCTGCTTGTCTCCATGGACTAACAGTGGGAGTCCGGGGGACAAGCTCCACCACGAACACGTGAGGTGAAGCTCAGTACCTCAGACAAGCTTTGTTTTGTGCAAAGCATTTGGTACTGTCCCACACAACATCCTTGTCTCTAAAATGGAAAGACATGGATTTGATGGGTGGACCACGCAGTGGATAAGGAATTGGCTGGATGGTCACACTCAAAGAGTTGTGGTCAATGTCTGGGTGGAGACCAGTGATAAGTGGTGTCCCTCACAGGTACATACTGGTACCAGTATTATTTAACATCTTTGTTGGCCACATGGACAGTGGGATTGAGCGCACCCTCAGCAAGTTTGTGGATGACACCAAGTTGAGTGATGGTGTGGATACTCTAGAGGGAAGGGATGCCATCCAGAGGGACCTTGACAGGCTTGGGGGGTAGACCCTTGTGAACTTCATGAAGTTCAACAAGGCCAAGTGTAAGGTTCTCCACCTAGGTACCATGCTCAGCTCTGGAGCCCCCAGTGTAAGAAGGACACGGAGCTGTTGGAGCAGGTCCAGAGGAGGGCCATGAAGATGATCAGAGGGCTAAAGCACCTCTCCTATGAGAACAGGCTGAGAGAGCTGGGGTTGTTCAGCCTGGAATAGAGAAGGTTTTGGGGAGACCTTATAGCAGCCTTCTAGTACTTAAAGGGGGTCTACAAGAAAGATGGGGAGGGACTCTTTATCAGGGAGTGTAGTGACAGAAATAATGTAGATTTAGGTTAGATACTAGAAGGAAATTTTTCACTCTGAGGGTGGTGAGGCAGTGGAACAGGTTGCCCAGAGAAGTTGTGGAAGCTCCATTGCTGGAGGCCAGGCTGGATGGGACTTTGAGCAACCTGGTCTAGTAAAAGGTGGGTTGGAAGGGGGGGTGGAACTAGATGACCTTTAAAGGTCCCTTACAACCCAAACTGTTCTCTGATTATATGAATCTATGATCAATCAAACAATACTTGAAGTATCACTACAAGATATGATTATAGAAACAGATGATTCTCATGCAAAATTGGCAGAAGGGATAAACCCCTGAATTCTAAGCAATCCACTTCAGCAAATTTAATTTAAACATCTCAGAATTTGCTTTAGGAAATCATAATGAACTATAATTAATGTTCTGTGTATATCTTAACATTTTTCTTATACGTTCCACAATGTTTATTTTTCAGTTTTCATAACAGAAGAACTTGGTCAGATTTTGCTGTGGATTTTCAAGATGACCAGGGAATAGATCTTTCTGATCCTTGAAAGCAGTTGTCTGCACCTGCACCTGTTGGTGCAGGTTCTCTTCATGTACAGAGTTGTAAACACCTCTGACACAAACACAGACATTTCCAGTATGCAACATTTACTCAGAGAATTAGAGAAAAATCAGCTGTTCAAACTTTGGATTTGAAATTCTCTGGGTAAACTGGGCACTGACTGAAAACCATGATTCATAATTTGATCTGATCCTGTGACTAGATTATACACCATTTGCGTGGAGGAAGATTAAAAATTATAATTGCAACTGAGTTGAACTCTGCAGAAATATGAACATTTATTCAAAGATGCAAGGTCAGGGAGGGATTTTTTAACTTACTCTTCTATCTGTAGTACAGCATATGAAGTGTTTGAATCAGCCTCAGGAGTAAAACCTCTCAAGCAGCTGGTACGTGTTTGATGGTGGCGTTTCAGTTCTACACCACGATGCAAAGCATTTTATTTTTCTCTCACAAAGGCAGAATATTCATACAGTCCCTTCTCTAACTAATATTTTCTCTGAAACTCAAATTTTTGGTTTTAACTGGGATGGAGGACACTCTGGTCTGCAGGAGGGGGAAAAAATTCACGTGTGTTTGGTCTGAATTCTCACCTTCATTGCGGGTACCCTAGAAGAGGTGTTGACCCTCAGGCCCATCTCCAGTGGCACAGCCTCACAAGGGAGCCCTATGACAAAATTGCAAAAATTCTACATTTTCTTATTTAAATAACAACAGAATTCTGGCGTCAATCTTGAGGTGTTTAGAGGAATCCTCCTTCTACTTCTCTTCCTCTCCCAGCTACCTCCCTTTTAGGGCACAGCAGGCAGCCAGCAGATGCAGACACACATCCCTCCTCTGCCCTCAGCGACCTGGTGCTGTTCTTACGTGAAAGGAGGATGGAGGAGAAAGAAAATCCCTTTCCCCTCAATCCCAAGTCCTTTCTTCCTTCCTGTGAAGACAGATGGTTTTAAATCCTCTGAATGTGCGTTTCTTAATGCAAATAGATTCACAGGTCCTTTTGAGTGTAATAGATTAAAAATTAAAAGTGAAGTTTGGAATGGAACTGCCAACCTGAATTTGCTTTTGTCAGAGTATTGCATAGCAGCCTGGATGACAGATTTCTTTTAAGGCCATGTTTCAGGCGAAGCTTTGTTTTTCAAATTCCTCATAAAAAGCATGTTGTTTTACTTTCTTAATAACCTTTTCTTTCCTTCTTACCACTTTCTGTAATAGCCTATTATCACGCCCTTCTTTGATGAAGGAACACTGCAGCATGGAGTATTTGTCTACAGTAGATTATCAGAAATGTCGGTCAGTCAGTTTAAAATGAGAAAAAGGAGAATAAATTACAAGTCTTATGAGATACAATAACCTCACTTACTTCAGCACTTCAGTTTTATATGAGAATGGCAGAAGGATAAGGTAGAACAGAACAGATAGTCCTGCTCTTTCTAATTCTGCAGTGCTCAACTCCAGTGCTTTAGCCTCATGAGATAGTTCCTTCCTTTTCTTGTGCATATATAAGTACTTAGATATAGCCTGCTTCTTCATCTACAAACTGTAGCTACTATTTTGAAAATTTCAGGTAGCAGGAGGAGAATGGACTTTTTAAAAGCCTCTTATAAAAGTGATGCAGTGCAGGAGAATGGTAAATAGAAAGGAAAACCAGCAATATTAGAATATTGACAGTCAAAGCCTGTAATGCATAACCTTTGGGCCAGCAGCTTGGTGTGCACAGCCAGCCTGGCATTAGCTTTGCCTCGGGGGAGGCCTCGGTTTGTTTGACCTTGAGGTTCTCACTCTTTGAATAAGCAGAAAATGGGATAATACTGAGGTAATACTTTCCCTCCTGAGGGAGGTGCTGTTTATTAGCAGCTTTTACATGTTGTTATTTTGTTTACCATGGAAAATAGCCTCAGAAAGATCTGGTTGACTCAGTTCCCTGAACACAATTATATGTTAAGGGACTGTGGGAGAAGCAAGTTAGGAGAAGCAGACCACAAAAATAAGGGAGAGAGTGTTTCATTAAAGGCACAGCTCATACTAAGCTCAGCAGAGCCCCTGCAGACACACTGCAGCCAGAAGTGAAGGCAGATTGCCTCCCTGATGTACCCCAGCCATGAGCAACCTCATGTCCTGCCCAGGCAGGGCCAGCGTGGACCATGTCCGTGGACCATGGACCTGTGCAGGTCGCTCCAGCTCCACTTCAAGGCCAGAGGCTGTCAAGGGTTTTCTGGTTCTCCTTGGCAAGTGCCACCTCAGTGAGACTGAAATGCTTAATTGATTTTGACATAATTCAGCTTTGAAAGAATTTTTGGTTTTGCTTTGAAAAAACACTTTTAGTTTTGAAAGTTGCAAATAAAACATTTCAGCAATGGCACTTTGTTTTAGCACTTTTGAAAAAATTTTTTTTTTTTATAGTGCTTTCTGGCTTCCAGTTTGTTGTCTCAGGGTTGCGTGTATAAATAAATCAGTTACAAAACACAATTGATAATCATTAAAAAATAATATTTAGCAGGGATTTTCACAAATATGCCCTTAATTTTAAGGAGGAACCATTGTAATCATCTAGAGCCCAGTTCCAGCATGACAAGCTTCAGATTTTCTTCTGTACATTTCTGCTTTAACTCCAGTGCTTGAAATAGGAACTCTATCTTAGTAAAACACCTTTACACATCAGTTCTGTCAGCGCTGAGTACTCTGGGAAATAACTGCTTGGATGTGCAGAAGTATATTTTTCGTTGAAAATGTCAGCCGCTCATGGGAACAATGAAGACCATTCTGCTCAGCTAATGCAAACTGCACTGTTAGAATATTAACTACAAAACCATCAGAACACTAGCAACTCCAGAAAAACACATCTGAAAATTAAATGGCAGCCTCTGTAATATAGTAAGTAGACATGAGGTAGGCAGATACTCTAAAACTACAGCAGTCCAGTCACTCAGTGAATTTAGGCAGAAGTGAAAATTTAGATAACACAGTGCAGCTGACTAGGTGATACCAGCCTGAAGTGATGTTCTGAGTGCATCAATACAGTAATTTCCCATAAAGAAGCAAGCAATCTGTTTTTCTTACAGGAAAAAAAATCTAATCTGACAACACCAGTAAGGCATATGAAGAAAGGGCTTTTTTCAAAAGACTCAGACAGTTAACCATCCATTTTCCAATTAAAATGTGATTTGAGTGTCTGGTTTTCTTGGGTTTGTATCAAAATCCCAGCAAAAATGCACTTATTTTCATCATATAACCAGGTACAAGCATGTTTTTAGCATTTACATTTAAGTCAGTGGATTATGAAGATATAAGAAATGGCAATCTGAAGCAATTGTCCTTGGAGAACATAGGGCTAAAGTTGTAATCCTGATGAGAAAGAGTGTCCCAGTCCCTACCCTGCTCCAGGGTACACAGAGTTCACCGGGTTCAACATTGTCTCAAACGGAAATCCTCCTGGCAAGATGTTTTGCACCACCGTGAGTTTTACAGTATGGAACAGTATGGAAGAGATAAGCCCGGAAAAGTGATGTTTTCAAGTCAGCCTGAAATAAAACTTGACATGAGTATAGGAAAATTCTTGCATGCTTCCAAAGAGGAAAGCCACTGGTGAAAGAATCACTGAGCAGAAGTTAGAAGTCAAAAGACAGTAGTACCTGGACAATGTACACAACACATCTTCCTAATATTCTTTTGATTATTACTGTATGCAAATTATCAGGTTTTAAACTATAATTTATTCATGGTTCTGTTAAATCAGAATACGTGAATTAGACAGTTCATCTCTCCAAGCGTCCAAACCATGCTAAGTTGTCTTCAGCCCTTCAATCATAAGGAAAATACGTTTCACATATTTGAGAATTGCTCCATTCCTACTCCAGCCCTGCACTTTCAAATTCAAGGGAAAAGAAGGCAGGAGAAAGAGCTCAAAAATGTATTTTTAAAAGGATAAATCATTTCTTCATTGAAATAGTATGTGCAGGGCAAAGGTGAAGGCAATGTTGTTCACTCATTCCATCACTGATCCATTGATCTTACTACTGCACAATTCAAATGGTGATCTTGCAAGTGAATCAATGAAAGTCCTTTGATGTGGGAAAGTGCAAGGCAGTTTCCAACACAGACTTGAGGTGGAGGAACTGTGTTCTCCAGACCTATGTTATAGTATAGAATAAGACAAAAAAGTATGTTTTAGGATAAGACAAAATGTCAGAGAAAGTAGCAATATGAGTGGAAAAGCTTGTTGTCTCATAATTACTCAGTAAAAGAATAAGAATGAGACTCAGTTAGGTACACAGTGAAGTGAAGATTGTAAGTATTTTGTCAGTTGTAGTCACTCTTTAAATTTATGTACGAGTGAGGGCTGTGGTACACACAACTGTCTGGTCCCCTGGTTGCCTAGACTGGGGACGTGTGAAGCACACTGCCCTCCCATTGCTCAGCACCCACAGGTTTCTTTTCTGCAGAAACAAGGACCTGGGGGGGAAAATAGGAGATTATGAATCACATGTCAAGGTCACCCCCATGGTGGAACCATGGTGTGCACCCTGATTCAGGAACTCTGAAGAACACCTTCTCCCCTCTATCTAGATATTGCTGTGAAGGTATGAAGGGCTGAAGTAACCAAATGCTGCTTGAAAATCTGGGTTAGAAGGTGCCATGCTTGATGTTTCAAGCTGCTTGTATCAGATAAAACTGAAAAAAATTGGAAGTATCACTAGCACATTAAATTCAGAGTTTTCAACCCATTCTGACAGTTTTCAATAAAGTTAAATTGCAGAAGAGATTTAACCTCCTATAAATCTCAGGGTGTTTCCTTTAGTTTTATCCACTTACCTTCATCTTGAGCAAGCTAACTTATATTTGAGTAAAGTGTGAGTTGTTTGGCTATAGCGTATTTTCCCCAAATACACCAAACTCTTCATTTGAAGATAAATGAAAATGTTCAGCTGAGGGCATCAAATGATGGAAGAGCCACCCCCTTTCTGGGTGCTTTCTTAATCACCATTATTGTTCATACCTCAACTTTTCATTGGTCTGTATGATTTCATCTGCCTCTTGTCTCCAGTAGATATTTGATACCTGCTTTGAGATTATGGATTAAAAACATTCAATAGTGTTGGGCTTTGTTGTGATCCCTGTGAGCCTCTAATAGGCATGCTTATACGCCACAGGCAGTTTAGTTGACCTTGTTGTTTACCATATTCTGTCAATCAAATATAATATTTCTTTTCTGCTTTCAAATTTCATTTTACTCTTGGCTTGGAAAAGCAATGTACATTCTTTTTGCTCTAGCAGTTCAGGTTTTTTTCAAACCTTTATATGAAGACATAAATTTTGTGCTTTGACATGGATGTTTATTATTTGTTTTTACTCATTAAATATTTAAACTGTACTTCTGAAATCACTCAGAAACAATACATTTGCAGCAATAGTTATTTCCTACCTCTGATCCAAAAAATAATTGTAACTGATATTTTCATTACAGTTACCCTCTTACTACGTACATGTAAAATTAGTAATAACAGAAAAAGATTGGGCTTGTTTATAATTTTTAAATCAAAAGATCTATTAACCTGTTCTATCCAAGACTTCCCAAGTATGGATTAAACACATCCACATAGTGTCAGTAGACATTTACACTAGCTCCAATTCAGAAGAGTACTACAAAAAACTCTTGAAATATCTAACACTGCAAACAGTAAGTTTTGAAAATGCTAAATAAGTTAGATCTCCTGATGATGAGTTGTGCCCTTCAACAGCTGGATTTCAATGATTAGTTCCTGTTTGTCAAAACTACTCAGAATTGCCATTCCTTCGAGGAACACAATCCCACACACTAGCAGCCTTGGGTGTCATGATGTCATTTGGGTGCCAGGAAACCTTTGGACAGTATGATTTGGGTATGTCTTAAATTGGCAGGTCCCAAAATAACAAGCTTAAATTCCAACAGAGAGTGTTAGCTCAAAACAGACTTCATGTGCAGCCAACAGGTAAAAGAGCTAGGAAACAAGATACTAACCATATTGTCACAACCGCACAATAATGCAATATTGATTTCAAACAAGCAGTTTTGTTACATAGGACAGTCATGAGGAAAATGTGCATCTGCCTATTAGACCCAATTCAGATAAAACTTGATTCAATGCAAATCTTTGCATCAAACTGATAAAGAATTTGATAAACCTGCACCACACTCAGTAATGCTAATTTTTCAGTTTTTGAACAGAAAATGCAAGGACAACAGAAATGCTAATTTCTGAATGCTTTATGTATTTGAAATCAAAAATCGTCTGCAGACTTTGAAAATGTTTGGACCATCTGCTTGTCAGAGAGCAGCAGAAGTGAGCTGCTCCATGGAAGAAGTTGAGTCGGGAGCTGAGGGTGACAGCCAGGTCAGCAGACCGGTCACCTCACTGGCAAGGTGCAGTGTCCCATGGTACCTAAATAAGAAGAGCAGAGCATGTCCCGTGTCCATAACAGGGGTCAGCCACAGCCCAGTGATTGCCAGACAAGTCTGCAGTGACAAAGCACGACCATGGCCAAGCCAGGAAGTCACGTCATCAAGCTGGGTGAGGAGAAGCGTGGTACAACACTGGGTGCAGGCATCCATGTAACAAAGCTCAGTCAAGAAGCAAGTTCATTAATATAGGTCCCAAGTGAAGAGGCGGGGACCCAAAGTTTTACAGTTCTTCTGCAAGTCTGATCCGAGTTTACATATCTGCACTGTATCAGGGCGGGCTTTGAACACAGACAGCCAAACCCACAGGAGTGGGGAAGGAGTTGCAGAACCTCCCAGTGCAGTCAGGACCTTGCCACTGCTCACCTTTGGATAACCCAGGGGAAGACCTGGATAAACAGTGATTACAAACTTTCAGTGGCTTGGAAACTTTCAAAGACCATTGCCAGGCTGTGCTCACTACGCTATCAAGCATATGCAGTGAGTCAAATTATTTGCTGATATCCTCTCTGTTGAGAGGCTTTGAATATTGGAGCAAGTCACCCTCCAGCAGATATGACAGAGGTGGAGATCATTTTGATAACCCGTCTAGCTAGGTTTCAGTGAAGAAATAGCAACTAGAAAGAAATTCTGTTGATTACTTTTACTTTTTAGCAAAGGCTATATATACATCTCAACTTCACAGCATGTACAAATCTACTTTATCTCACTGGTGTTTTGTTTAAAGTGTCCAGGATTTTACAAAACCAGTGCTGCAGAGCTGTCTATGCATAACAAGTTATTCTGGCAATACACAACAAAAAGCTGGTAAAAGAAGGTAAGTCAAGAGAACCTTAATGATCTCTGTGTTGCCATTCACATTAACTTCCTACACTTTGATTAGCCACTGCTTTTTTACTCATAGATGATCATCAATACAGACAACAGATGCCTTAGTCTGCCAGCATAGTCAATCCCTGACTTATCTCTACTTAAAATTCTGACGTGACAAGGTTGGCTGAATACTGCAGGAAATGGTATCTTCTAACGAGTCCAACAAAAGGACTGTCAATAACTTTCTACTTGCGGTCAGTGCAAACACTTAAATATCACTCCAAAGCATGAGCTGCATTCAGTCTCCTTTGGTGCGAAGCTAGCTCAAATGTTGACCTTTTAGTAACACATACCAAAATTAAAGCTGGTAATGCACTTTTTCCATTGACTAGCTAGCTTGACCTGGGTTGCACATACTCACATGCTTCTCCAGTCTTCAACTCAACTGCAGAACTCTGTTCATCTCACATTATTTGTCACAGAGAACTGATTGATGTGTGGTTAAGTTTCACTCTGTTTACCACATGAAAATATTTCTGTCTTAACAGTCGCTGGTGTTAAGCATATGTATTCATCATAGGGATGTAATCATTAACTCATCAGGGAAGATCCAGGCTATCATTCATCTGCCATTGCATACAAATCTTTCCAAAAGGTTTGTAGTTTCACAGTCTTTGAAATAATCCCTGTGGTGTAAGAGACTGAGCACAGGTAGCCTGGAGTCAGGTTGATGAGAAATATATTCCTCACCAGGAACAAGAAAAAGATTCAACAGTCCTACAATCCCATATGAAAACCCTTCAGCAGGACCAGCTGAACAGATTATAAACTGGCCAGTTTGCAATCAGCTTGCAACCAGTGTTCACGGGTGTGTCCACTGTGTCTTCCAGAAATGGATAAAGAGCTGTGAATAAAGAAGGCAGAAAGCAGATTACTGTTAGGAGTGATGGAAATTCCTCAGCATGAATAAGCACACAGGGAGCTGCTGATGGGCTTGACAAGGGGATTATGTTTGCTCAATGGCTGGGCTCTCTAGAAGACAGAATTTCGCAATTCTTTATCTGTAACTGTTCATTCTTGCAGAACTTCTGAAGAAGCCACAATGGGCAATTCTGCCTCCATCGTTACCTATGTGATCATCACCTCTGAGTTACTAACATGCTTTCTGCTTTGATTGGATCCTAATGAGATCAGGACTTATTGTATATCCAACCCTAAGGACTCCCTGTTGGTGCACACTTCTAGTCATTACAAAAGGCAAAATAGTTCCAAACTTCCTAAGTCTGAACACTTTTTGAAGTCCACACACTTGAGCTGACTTTGGGTTTGTCTAGTTTGGAGAAAAGAAGGCAGAGGGGTGACCTCATTGCTCTCTACAGCTTCCAGGGGAGGGGAAGTGGAGAGGGAGGTGCTGATCTCTTCTCCCTTGTATGCAGTGATAGGACGCATGGGAATGATTCAAAGCTGCACCAGGACAAAGCTGCTGCTCAGACTGGACATCAGAAAGCATCTCTTTACCAAGAGGGTGGTCATCCATTGGAAGAGGCTTCCTAAAGAGGTGGTCAAATCCCCAAGCTGATCAATGTTTAAGAGGCGTTTGGCCAATGCTCTTAACAACATGCTTTGACTTTTGGTCAGCCCTGGATTGGTCAGGCAGTTGGACTAGATGATCATTGTAGGTCCCTTCCCTTCCCTTCCCTTCCCTTCCCT
>VZSZ01005003.1:25755-128279 GCA_013398815.1 Ibidorhyncha struthersii | reverse complement strand
TTCCTCCTTCCCCTTCCTCCTTCCCCTTCCTCCTTCCCCTTCCCCTTCATTCCATTCCCTTCCATTCACCACTGATTTAACGCATTTAAGACATTTTTCAGGAATGTGATCTATTCTGGACAGAAAAAGTTAGCAGGGAATTTACATTTTAAAAA
Organism: Ibidorhyncha struthersii; assembly: GCA_013398815.1. Taxonomy (NCBI): domain Eukaryota; kingdom Metazoa; phylum Chordata; class Aves; order Charadriiformes; family Charadriidae; genus Ibidorhyncha; species Ibidorhyncha struthersii. The sequence continues at coordinate 128,124 of VZSZ01005003.1, read as the reverse complement.
ACAAATTGCATCATTTTCTCTCTATAATTTAATGATTTTATATAGCTTATGAATGATAATGCGATCAAAAGTTATGACATTCACTATTAAAAATGTTCACTGTATTCCAGTTTGGATTTTATTTACGTCAATTTCAAGCCTGTTTACATCGTTATGCTTTTAACTGCCAGATCAAAGAGTCCACTAATGTATTTGTGTACTGTACTAGAAAAGCAGCAAGAGAACCAATTTGTAGATCAAAGAGGATTAGATAGATACAGCTGCTTAATTCAACCATTTGAGTTTGTTTATCATTAAAACATATATTGCTTTGACCTAGACACTGCAGTTTGAACTAATGTTGATTTCCAGTTCTTGGAATTAATATTGATCAGGCTTTTCCAAGACAATCAGGCTTTTTCTAGATAGAGAATGATTTCTCATTTAGAATAAACTCAAGATCAGAAGACTAAGTTTTGCAGGAAGAAGCAATATGTTTCCTTTTGGAGAACAAAACACCCTCTAGGGTGTAAGAATTTTTCTTACACAGAAAAGATAGTTGCTTACAAATCATCCTTTGGGGAGAGCCTGTGAAGACCTGTAGCACCAAGAGGCAATCTTTATATTAAAAAGCCACTTCTCACTCCAGCAGTAGCTTAATAGCAGCATGTCACATAACATTGTCAGATCTCATGACTGGGACTGTTACATTTTGACTCCACTGGGCATGCCAGAAAGGCAATCCATGCTCACAAAAATCAAACGATGGGGGAAAAAAAAAACAACATTACTAGCAAGTCAATCTCTGGGTAGTTTCAGAAGTTTGATCAGATAATTGAATGAATTGTTATTTGTGCACGGTTCCATCATCTTGAGTGTGTTAAAGCGCACTGCCTTTTATTGCATGGGAATGAATATTTCCCCCATTTTTGGTGACCCTAAGATGGATAGCCGACACAATCAGAGAAAACCTTGAAGGTCTCTGACTCACTCTGCTCCAAGCCAGATGGTGAGAGTCTGAAGTACAAACACACACACAGTTCCTTAGCGCTGATGGGCAAAGGGAACCCCATGACACTTGTACCACCTAAGAGTGGTAGATCTAGCCAGACAAAGGCACATGGGATAATCACATCCATACAACCTTAAAAACAGCAAACATTGCAAAGTTAATGCAGAGAAACACAAGGAATCACAGCCCTGAAATATTTTTTTGAAGCCTGAATGCTAAAAACGCAGTTTTAATAAGCAGCAAAGTCCAAGCAGTCATCAAAGCCAGATTCTCTGCTAGCAAAGAGCTCAGTGCCGAGTACTGGGTTGTAAATGTGGCCTCTGAGGTAAATTTGGTTGATGTCTGCTCTAATCTGCTGGCACAGCTTCAGAAGCTGCTCTGACCTGCCGTGGTCAGCTGCAATGCACACACTTGCCATGGGAGGTCACTTTGTTGTGTTTAAATAGTCCCATTGGTTTCCCCTTGGGACCTATAAAGCAGCATGGTGCAAACTATTCTGCCAACTGCACACTGTCCTGTGTACTGCTTAGAACCTTGTTGCAGAGGCTTGCAGGCCCCTGCAAGGCCAACCCCAAAGGGCTGGCTTGAGAGGATCTGACCATATTGTCCACAGTTGCTGCCATTTGTACTTCTAATTTGATGTTTGCCATTTACCCAGGAACTTCCTCTCTGGGAGCCACATAATAATAAGGTATTCTGCACTGCAGAGGCTGAGTATAATGAGATTTAAAAGCACCTTCCCTAAGCAAAAACACAAAGAAGTCTCCTTCCTCCATGTATTGAACACTGTAAGCATTTTGGCAATGACTGAGGGAAATTTAAGAATAACTTCCTATAGATCCTAATTTCTAAAGCAAACATGGCACTATTTCCAGCTCTGCATTGCATTCCTCTCTGCATCATGACATATGTGCGTGGCAGAAAATGAGATTGCTCTGTGCCGTATCTTCTGGTAGCATCATGTGGCGGACCTCCAAGGACTTTTTCATGGCTCTGCTGACTTTGAGCCACCCAAGGATTTAACACCTTGGTCAAGGGAGCCCCTGCTGGGTCCCACAGGCTGTGTGGTTGCTGCAAACTCCCTCCTGAAGTAGCTGTTTTACAGCCCAACTCCCTGACCATCTTTGCACAGAGGAGCTTCCTCTTCCTCCTCCCTGTCTCTCTGGAACATTCTGGAGTCTCTGTGCAAACTGGTGGGCGATGGTCCTTGCTTTGAGAAACATGCAAAGGCTGTCACAGTGGTTTTCTTTGCAAAAAAGAAAGAGGAATGATCAGGAAAGCTAAGTCACAGCTGGAGCTAAATTTAGCAAAGGAAGGGAAGAATAATATGGGTTTCTTCAGGTACATTAGTCAGAAAAGGAAGACAAAAGAAAATGAACCCTCCTGATAAATAAGACAGGGGATCTGGTAACAATTGACATGGAGAAGGCTGAGGTTCTCAACAACCTTTTTTGCCTCATTTTTCACTGGCAGTTGCTCTTCCCACATCTCTTGAGTCCCTGAATCTCCAAAAAGAAAAAAATAGTGTGTGTATTCAACAGAATCGTAGTCCAAGCAATAGACAAGCCTTCTTGATCAGGATAATGTCTCTAAGTGGATCAGAGATGATTAAAGTTGTAAAGCAGCGGAACATAATATTAAAATGATTTTTTGCAGTAACTTCAGCAACTCCCTACAAAAGGTTTTTCCTCCAGGCATCTGAATAGCAACAGGCATTCCCAGAAGCATCTTGCACCTCAGCATACATGAATCAAAACACAAAATAAGAAGGAAAGTAAGAAGGCAAAAAAGAGAGAGCAAGAAAAAAACTCAAAACCAACTCCCTACCCTTCCACCCCCAGCCCCCAACTCCAAAGAACAAAAAAAGACCTTAGGGCAAAAAAAGCCCAAGTGAGTCCTAGGGAGTTGAAGGGCTATGTGGAAAAACTTCTAGCGAAAGCAGTTCTGCTGGTTTCAGGAGGAGGCATTTCTTCCTTCAGGGCATCAAGAACAAAATCAAAAGCTTTTTGGAAATGACAGTTCATTGTCTTTCTCTTCAGTTTCCAGATGTGGAAAAAATTGTCATTTTTACCTTCCCCATGCGCAATACTCAAAACTACTAGGAGAAGGAGGAAAGTTAGCTAACACAAATAAAGGCTTTAAAACTTAAATCATCTTGATGTCCCTTTGTTCCTGAAAATTCAAAACAAAGGAAGCAAGAGAAGTCTTATAGAAATTCCTCTGTCTATAACTACACAGACGCAAACATGAAACACAGCAGAATAGGCAAGGTAATAATTCATCAGCAGAGTTTGAGGCAGAAGAGCCTCCCCTGTAGCATGGTACTGGATCCCAGCTGCACCCCAAGTTTGGTGCTACGTGCAGACTTGCTGAGGGGGGCATTCTGTCTCCTCTTTAGGTCATTGATAGAGATGTTAAATAGGGCAGTTACCAGGACAGATCTCTGTGTTATCCCCCTTGTTCTTGACCTCCAGATCGAGTACAACCTATTAACCAGTGCTCTCCAACTGTGAAAGCAGGTTTTTACCCATCTGCTTGTCCACCCTGCCAGACCATAGTGTCCTCACAGGGATACAAGGATGTTGTGGGAGGCACTGCTCTCCTTTCATACAGAAACCCAGCCATTTTATCATAGAAAGCCATCAAGTCAGGTGAGTCCCATGTCTCCCCACTTATCTTATATCCTCAAAGAGGGTCCTGTGATTTTAAAACCTCTGTCAACAAAACAACGCCTATTGATAATGACAGCTGCGGAACTGGCTGTGGACCTGCAGGATCTATCACTTTCTGCCCAAGCCCTTCCCTCTCACTGACAGGACCAAGGAGAATACCACCTGGGACCCATGGCCTTGACCATCGCCCCCAGAGCCATGTAGTCACTTCAGATACACTCCAGGTCTTCCTAGCCATATTGCTGGTGTTCCTTTGGAGGAACAGTGGGGGGTTACAGTCCAAGGGCTGGATGAATCTCAGCAGCCCTTTTCCTGGCCTGTACACCTTAGCTAAGCCCCTTTCCTCACCTCTGGTTGGAATAGTTGTGGCCTTGGCTCTTTCCAACAAGAAAGATTACTGTAAAGAAGGTCATCTGTAGAATGATTCTTTTCCCCTTGGACTCATGTCTAGTCTGCAGCTTTTTTTTGTATTGGCATTACCTGTCAGTTCTCCAAAGATATGAAAAATATAGGGTTGTTTTTTGTCATTTTTACGGCAAAATAACAAGTCCACATGATCTGGGTCACTGATCACATGGCACATATTTCGAACTCGTAGCAGTACTTCACAGTTCCCATGAATCCAGTACATTCAATAAGTACAATAAATAGAAATAAATCTGAAAAAAAGTTGAAGACACCATCTGCTTAGAACCATTCAGCAAAGAGAAAAGCCATCTAAATTAAGCAAAAGGAATCACAACAAATAATTCATACAGCTCTGTGAGGGAGAGCATTGCATCATTTGCTCTAACTCACGTGTTGGTCTGTCTTCTAGAGTGAGCTGTGCTGCCTTGTCCCCGTGTCTCCAGGAATTTGCCACAGCAGAATTTCAGTGAGATTATTAAGAGAAGACCCTTTTCTATCCATAAGAAATTATCTTCCACTGTTTACCAGCTGCAAAATTTTCCTCAACAGCAGAAGGAGATTATTTCTTATCTATGTAAGAAATGTACCCCTGTACCATGGATATGCTTCTTAACTTATGGCAGGGAAGGTAATTATTTTCTCTTAAATTACCTTAATACTGAAGGCTGCTTAGCTTCTCTTTTTGGGAAAGCAATGTAGCCACCCTTAAGGGATTGTGACCATACACCAGCTGTTCATTCACTTCTCTTAAGTCAGTTGAAAAACACTCAGAGCCTTCCACAAGGTGAACATGTCAGCTGAGAATCCAGTTTGTCCAGGTGGTAGGACTGTGACTGGTGTTAGTCAGGGCAAATGGGCTCTCCTTCCTCTATATGGGACTGTGGGGACAGTTTTGTTTCTGGAACGACCTGGGTCAGTTGTAAGAGTTAACTTCTCTCAGCTGTACTCAGACTCCTTCTGAGCCACTGCAGAATAGCCCCAAAAGCAGGAATTCACCTTTGAAGACTGCAAAAATGTGCCTGAAGCTAGAGCCCCTATACTGGATGGGAAAGGTAAATTTAGTCCCCAAATCTCTTTGCAGAAATTAAAAGCGTCAACAGAGGACTGACTCTTGGACTGACTCTTTGACCTTATCACCTGTTTCTGCTTTCATTTAAAGCTAATGATCTCCAGGCAGCACAGGGTCATCGGAAATTTATTATGTAAGTGGTAAATAATTGCAATGGTTGTTAAGTATCCTGAACAAAAAGTGAATATTTAAATGGAAGCTTTTCAGGCAGGACTGAACCCTGCAGAGATCTGCAAGCTTTTATGCAGCCAGCTGGCCCTGCTTGCCAGGGAGGGAAGAAAGTAGCTGGAAAGTATTCCTCAGGCAGGGTCCTCACTACAAAATTCTCTGTGAAGAGCTGTAAAGCTCAGTGATCTCAGCCATCCTCTTTTTTAAAGATTTCTTGTCTTTACTATGAAAGATTTATGGCAAGTAAAAATAGCAGCTCGCCAATGCTAGTTGCTTTACACCAAGCCCAAGTCATTAGTTTCATGATCTCATTCAGCTGAGAGCTCAATTAATCCTTGTCACAGGGGAGGGCTGTTGCCTCAGGATACATACAACCCTCCAAAAGAAATTAGGTGCAGACACATATTGCTGCTGGGAAGGCACTGGGCAGAGGTGTAGAGGAGACCCAAGTACACATTGGGAGTTTTCATTGCGTTTCGGGAGTTTTCACTGAGTTTCAGGAGTTTTCCTTGAAGGAGTAGGATCATTAGGACTGTCCAGTACGCAGCTTCTATTTCTGCAGATGTGCATGGCAAAGTTTTTTGGCTGGTTTTCACATGAGTACATTCAGTTTGGCTACGTAAGAAGGAAGAAAAGCTCAAGGACCAAGGAGCTATGTTGGCATCTGTACAGAGACAAGGTCCAATTCAGGGTCTCGCTCTGATTTTACACTGTTTATAGTACCGCTCCATTTATAATTCCACTGGAAATATTACAGGATGAAATCAGGAGCTGAGTGGGATTACCCCTGATTTATACCAGAGGATGTCAGAGCAAGATCACTAAGAACTTACTGTAATGTTCTGCCTTTCATTATATATATTTTTTTTAATACTACTTAATGGACTGAAATCTTTGTTTGCAGGGACTGACACAGGCCCAAGGTACAGGGTGTTCAGTACCTTCCATAAACAAAGTCCTTAACGAACTTCTGAAACCCCTCCTGCTTCCCCAGGGTGCTCAGCTTGTTTGGAGAAGAGTCCTTGTTCTACACATACATTGTTTTTATTTTTGGTTGGTTGCTCTGGTAGTTTCAAGCCTTCTGTTAAAGCATTAATATTTTTTTTGGTCGTTGTGTCTGAGTTTTGTCTGCCAAGGAGAAGGCATCTGTGGTACAGAGTGAGGTTCTGCCCAACACCAATACTTCTAGGTGAAAACAGAAGCTGGTGGCATCTGTTCATCACCATCTGAGATATCCTAAATTCCTTTCTGACCCTAAATACCCAGCAACTGGCAAATGCCCATTGGTATTTTGCTCCTTCTGGAGTCACTGACAGACCAGTTTCATGAGAAAAACAGTGTCCTGCTGAGTACCTGTACCGGCTTCATGTGGGCCGTCAGTGCTCCTCCAGACTGTACCCCCTTTGAAGAATAAAGATTAAGACAACTTCTAGTAGTTCACTCTGAGGATATTAGCATTTTGATTACACTTGGTCTCAAAATGGAGAACTCGTTATTTTGGTTTAGTTTGTATTTTTTTGCTACAGAAGGATTTCACTAACACTGAGTCGATATAATGAACACTGATTTTTGGAGCTGGATGATACTCAACACAATGAGACAAAATGGAAGGGCTCAGTCATAGAAAGTCCTAAGAAGGGCTTGATAACAACACTTCAAAGGGGGAACACTTTTCTCCTCAGAAGAGGAAAGTTTTAAAATTTATGTCTGACCTTTAAATATCTTTGAACAATATTATTATGCATAATCTTTCATTCTTTACTCTTTACCCTTCAGATAGAGCTTTTTTGGACAGAATACATCCCTTTTCCGGTACTGTCTCTACGTTTTCAAAGTTCAGTGTCACACTAACATTTGCAGAAAGTTTTTATCATTATTATAGGAAAAGTTTGAGAGCCAGAATCACTGTGGGATTAATTAATTAATATCTTGAAAGCACTTTGAAGAAGAAAAGTGCAAAAGGAAAATACATTTTTCTATTTTTGATGAAAATTAGAGCTCTACTGTGCAGATTTTTGATTTAACTTAATGCCCAAAAGATCCCAGTACAGGACACAGCTTAGTCATGTTTTCACATTCAGCCTGGTCAGTAAAGTGTTCAAATACAGCTGGATGCTGTCCTGAATTAGAACTATCCTAGACAAAGAGAACAGCATGTAGAAATTTTCCTCCTGGAGACCAGTAAAGTCGATGGCAATAGAACAAGAGATATTGAACTTTCATAATGAAACTTTCATAAATGCATTGTCTTGTCCCTTAGTACTCTGCTCCTGGTTGCAGAATGGAAGTGAGTCATCTCTGAGGCTCTCTCCACACATTCCTCCAGGATAGGACAGGACAACTAAAAAAACACAAGTTGAGTTTGTCAGAAAGCAGCATGATCTCACTTGGTTGGACCCCACAATGGAGCATGTCTCCAGAAGACATCAGACTGAGTTTAGTCCTGATACTTAGATAAGTAAAGAAACTCTTTTGGGTTTGTTTTGGTTTTGGGTGGGTTGTTTGTTTGTTTTTGTTTTGTTTTGTTTTGTTTTTCCACCAAGAAGATTCAGCCGTTGGTTTCTGAATTGGCTTTGCATTCGATAATATAAGATTTTCAGTTGTGTTGCAGAAAGAGTCAGATTCAGACTAAGTCAGAAGCATGGAATTAAGAATTGCAATATCTAAATGTGAGAGCCTGGAGAAAGGGTAAGTGTCCTATATAATTACTGCAGACATCTCTGAAAGCTTTTAGAAAGCAATTTAGACCAATTACCTAAACAGCTCCCTGTCTTTGCTGACTGTGTGGGAAATTCAGGCTGCTACAGAGCCAAGGAAGCCCTCCAAACCAAAGTCAGTGGCAAATGCCATCTCCAAATGAAGGTATTCACCCAAGATAGAAATGGTCCAAGATCTGAGATCTTGTTTTCTAGGAAATGTTTGTGCATTACTAGCAAAGAGAAAGTCACAGTCCTGGGAACAAAATTGTTCAGGTTTGCCCCTTCCTAGCTGGGTGAGCTCTCTAATGGTGCAGTCAGTCTGCCTCCTGTGTGCTGTGCTGTCACCCTGCTGCAGTAGAAGAGGATCCCAGGGCACTAAGCATTAGGTTATTATGAAAAGGGAGGTAGTATGCCAATGTTTTGGGTTGAAATCACTGCAGTGTTCTGAAGTTAATGTGTCTAAATTCTCTGTCCTCCCTGGAGAGTCACATGGAATTTATATAAGGGACGATTTTGTTCACCTTAGTTCTGGATGCTTTTAGGCAAACGCGCATTAACTTCATGGGTTATTCGGGCATTAGAGATAAATGAGTGAGTTCCTCATATTCCTGGAGAGCTAGCTGGTGCTATAAAGCAGAATTGTCTTTGAGAGCTGGGTGTGATTTAATCCCTTTACATGGCAATGCTTTTGGACTTTTCTAGAGAGGTATAAACTCATATTTTGAATCTGATGTTTTCCCAGAGCACCCTGTTCAGTATGTCTGCCAGTTATTGTTTCTTCCAGCTTATCCCCACTATAAGTTTTGATTCATCCATGCCTTCCTTTTGGGACAATGGTAGTTCTTACTGTCCTGTTAAATTGCATGAAATACTCCTCTCTGAGGTGGAGTACATCGTTTTCTGATTCATTTCGTACTAAAGAGAAGGAAACAAAGAGAATGGGAATGGAAACACATGTATAAAAGCTTTGGTAATGGACATGACAAACAGTAGAAACCCAGGGATTGATCACTTACGTAGTATCAAGTAGATAAGTATGAAATGTAACTCAGAAGCTGTTCTATAGGCCAAATAGGGGTTACGTACATCTCTGTGGACAGATTGGATCCTGTCACCATGGAGGAGTTAAAGAAGTTTTCTGCATGAAATAAACTAACTTAGAGGTAATGCAAAGAGCTAATCAGAAAAGACACTTGGAAGAAACCACAGTGCCATGTTTGCCTTGGCTAGTTTGGATGGGCTGATGAAAATTTACTGTCAAAGCCCTGATAATGGCCTGCATTAGGGGAGGGGAAATAGCCCTGAAACTGAGGATTAACAGAACAGAAATGTATACTCTTTATGTTTAAACTTTTGTCCTAAATAGCGGTCCTTCACCTTAGGTGTCTGGTTAGCGAGCTCCCTGAGAGCAGAGGACCAGCACCTACACCAGACCTACTGCGGGGACCACAGTAGTGGACAGGAAGAATCATAAATGGCTGGGATAGGGAGAAGGACAGCAGGATCTATCCCAGAGAGGTCAGAGCTGGAGGAGCAGCACTTGTTGAATGGCTTCAGAAAGCTCTGGAAGGAGGAGGTTGTTGTTTCCATTTTTCCTTGGCTTGTGACAAGACCTCTTGAGTCTAGTGAATGCAGCATGACAAGATCTGGTGACTGGAAACTGAAATTAGATAAATTCAAGCTATGAATAAGGTGCTGTTTTCCAGAGGGAGGGTAGCCTTTCCCCGGGCAGCTCCCCGAGGCTACTGGTGCAGTCTCCACCACCGACGCAATGGACTGTCGGGAAGTTGTGCTTCACAGGAGTGAATTCAGAGTAGGTCTCTCTTCTACAGAGTGTCCTTTTTCCTACAATCTGTCCTTTTAGTAACTAGAACTCCAATTACTGTTTTACAACATCTCCACAAGACGTGGTTTGTAATGCCTCCCTCAGATCTCTTTGCAAATTTCCTTCCATTTCTGATCACAAACCATCTGAGGAGCCACCTGGACAATGAACTCTGTGGTGCAGATTTTCAAATCTCCCTCCATGTAAATGCCAGTAATTTTTTAGTCAATCAGCTGTCCAAAATCCTTAGTCACCTTTGAATTTCTCAACATCTAATTTTAAGTGCCATGCAGTTCATAACTGTTCGCTACTAGGAAGCGCTTCGTCTTCCAGTATCACTACCTGGTAACAAAACTGAATTACTAGAGAAACTTTCAGTTTACCTTTTGACTTTCCTTTTCTTCTCTTTAATCACCACCTTTAAAGAACTCTTCCAGAAAATGTGTTACTACAGTAATAAGGGAAGTGAAAAAACGTTGCAATTTAGTAGTAGCCAATAAGGAATGAGCTGTTTCAGTGTGTTGTTAACACAGTAGTATTGTTCTTGGCCTTTAGAAAAATCTAGTTATCTGCAATTATGCATAGCAAATCATGTAAGCCTGAAGGACTAGACTAATGATTTGCCTACCAAGGATCCCCAAAGGCGTCCGTATTACTCTCAGTCTCTGATGCAGTACATTAAAAACTGAATTCCTCACATCTGTTTGCGTACCATTAGGTTTTCATTCATGTTAGTCATCTCCCTGCAATAGAAAATGTGAAGTTTAAAAAAAAGGAAGAAAGAGAAACCAGTTTCTTTCCAACACAGTAAGTAAGCATGACTACTGGAGTTTTCATCAGTGCCTTATGCGTTGCAATGCATTGAAATGACTGCTAAAAAGTGAGTTTGTCAGAAGACACTGCATAAAACTAATAAACCAGAAGAGACTCAAGAATTTGGGCAGATATTTTTTTAAGTAGATGTTTGGAGAACGGAGTTTGAGATTAGCTGCTACATTTTGCTGGTATAAATATCTTGCCAAAGCCTAATACCTAACGCTTCTGTGTCTTTTGTCCATCAAAGCTATATTTAAGCATTAAATCTTTCATTCTGCTTGTTGGAATAACAGTTACCATCTCATATGCAGTGCAAAATATCACGACTGGAGCTTTTTGCAGACTGCACATGCTGAACCTCACCATGGCAGACCTTCTGCAGACTCAACCTCTGACGCAACCTTTTGCAGACTGAACCTCACCTTTTGCAGACTGCACATGCTGAATCTCACCATGTTCACACCATTGCAGTTCTGTGATGCAGAGGATGGGATATAACCCAGAAGAGACTGCCCTACCACCCAGCCTGCCAGGAGCTAAATTCCCTTGCAAAAATAGTTGTCTGTAGTTCTGTAAGAAACCACTGTTCTAAAGAAACACAAGAGTAGGATAAGGCTTCCCCTATTCTAGGTCTTCAATCTTTTTTGCATTTTTTTTAATTGTGCATACAGAAGAATATAAGGGTAAGAATTCATTATAAATAATATAAATAATATTTGAGATTGTCAGACTAAAAGGAAAAGACGTAAAATGGCATAAGTCCAGAGATTATTTGTCAGTTCTGTGGGGACCCTCTGAGCTGCAGCTAAAATGGCTGGCTTGGAGGTTGTCTTGTGGATTTTGAAACTCAAAGCAGAAGCTCAACTCTGCAGAAAAAATCTTTTGCATTGGAGAAAAAACACTGTGTTGGTTTGGATCTAAACACAGCAACAGCATCCAGCCTTACTTCTGGGAAAGCTTAGGTTTAGCTGTGGAAGGTACATTGTGAGAACAGTAAGGACAAGCAGAACGCAAATAAACTAAATATTCAGGTACTTGGTGGTCAAGGAGAAAAGCTGGGTGAACCTACACCTTCATCTCACTTTCTGACTTCTCTCATTGGCTCAGACTGCAATGGTCTTTTAATAACATTTGCAATTTACCAAGTGATGGACATTCCTCAAGTTTTGATAAAATAAGAGAAGCTTGGGATGAAACTACCTGAAACATAACAGGTATCACTACCCTTCTTCTGAGTCAAGTTGGACATCTTTTGCTCTGCATAAGGAGACTGTGCAAAAAGGATATGCACACCTAAAAGTATGAAGCAATTATTTATTGGTGAACAAACACAAAAGATAGCTGGGATTTAAGGAGCCTGGTGACACTCATCACTCTACAAAGCACTCCAGATCCTTTGCTGGGGGGGCAGGAGGGGAATGATTGGCCCCTGCATCTCCTGGGTTCGGTCCTCAGTGGTGCTGCTTTGCCATCTCCTGTTGACCCAAAACCTTATGACACTGATGACCAGGTGGTTCAGCCTGGCGATCCAGCTGGCCGAGTCCCTCGATGGAGGGAGGCTGCAGAGGGGCATACAGAGGGAGGCGTTACCTATGGAGCATGGAGTGGCAGTGAGATGGCTACAAACCCACTGTCCTCAGCCCCTTTCCCTGTCCTTTTCCCTAGGTGAGTCCACATGTAATACTCCTTGCAGAGGCAACACTGTGAACTTTACTATTAAATTATTAAAATTCATCTTTTCTGGTTATGGCATAGCTGCAGCATTATTGCAGGTGTTAAAATATTTATTTAAATGTAACAATCCTTGCAGTATCTGGTTTCCCAAACTATGAGACCAGACACATACTGAACCTGGCAGAAAGAGCAGAAGAGGTGTTAGAGTTATATTTAACCATATCAGTTCTGACCACAGGAGGTAAACCTCCTTCCCTTCACTTAGCACAGTTACACTTTCATGTTCTTCATACATTTTTATGAAGAGATGGAGCGCTCGCTTGCTCTCACTTGGGACCAGACTTTACAAAACACTTGCAGCCTCCTGTGAAGTGCTGCATTCCGTTACCAGATTTTTTCCCACTGTAGCTCCCTAAGACACCTTATTATGGCAGTAGGTACATCGAATGAGGCTGCCAGAAATTAGACTCAAAACAACCAAGAGATTTTCTTGCAGGTGGTGTTGCAGCTGAGAGGGAGAACTCTTCACCTTGAGTTAAGGATAGTAAAAGCTTACATGGCTTCAAGGAGAGGCTGGAAAAGTTCACAGAAGAGAAATATACCAAGAATTGCTAATTTCATAGAAACTACACCCAGCTCAGGAAGTGCCTGAGCTGCAAATAGTAATGCTCTGGGAAAATCATCAGAAAAATACCATGTATGTTTGTCCTGCTCCCATACAGTATCCCAGGCTTTTTGACCACTACTGGGAAGCAGATGGTTTGACCCACTGTAGCCATTCTCATGCAAGACAAGCAAAAGCACGCGTACCTGATTCATGGCGAAGCACCAATCGTATCATTGCCTATGCTCTAATTTTATTTCCCGTGAACTTTTTAACAATGGTGAAATAAATTAGACTGAAAAGGAAACATTTATACAAAGCATAGAATAGGCTTTTATCTGGTTAAAGGTATAAACCATTAGGATATTTAACTTTTTGATCTCTGTGCCTGTTGTCAAGACATGTAATGGCACGCTCTACATCTTTTTACACTAGGCCATCACTGCGGTCTCCATTTGTGCTCTTAATTAAGCTCAGCTTCTTGTTTAATTGTGGATAAAGTTGATGTCCAATATGATTCAGTTCAAACAGCACAGATGAAAGAAGTCAAGAGTCTCAGATCTGGGTCTGTCATTCATAGGCAGTTCTGATGTTTTTTTTTCTGCCTGCAGCCCCTGCAGCCCGCAGAGGCACAGGGAAATCGCACGCTGCTGCTCAGCTTTGCCAGCCCGGCTCCCACAGTCTGACCTTGGCAGGGAGAGAAAAGGGAAACTAAAAATGATGCCAGTTGCCAGACCTGGGATAACCTGAATCAAAAGACAAAGATGTGAGAGAGACCAATGCATACGAACCTGCCAGCAGAGCTCGAATCTAAAAAAAGTTAGGGCCAAAAGTTGATGAAAACTATAAAAACAACAATACTGAAACAAGTGCCTTGGCTGTGTATGCAGCATATGATGAAGATGTGTATAAAAATCCTGTGAACTGTCCTCAGATGCCTGTCAAAAAAATGAATCTTCACAAGTTGAAAAAGAAATTGCTTAAAAATAGACTTAAGTAAAAAAAAAATAATGAGATGTTTGGAAATTTATTTAATGAGGCAATTTCTGAAGTACAGCACAAAACAAAGATTATATAAAGGGTGTCAGGATAATAAACCGTACTCAACTTCTTCTCACGCTTATGAGTCATTTAGCCTGCTGTCCTTTTGAGCTGTCACTTGAACAAAAGCATCTGAAATGAACTAATTTGGTAACTTACCTCATTTGTCTTTCTTCGGGAAGCATTCCTTTCCTCCAGAAATCTCTAACAACAGGCTAAAAGAAGAGGCAAATATAAGTGAAATGCCATTAACAAAGACAATTAGGTTTTTCCATGAGCTGAAACTTTAAGACATTTATTCCAGGCACTGTTGCTGTGTACACCACATACCTCTGATATTCAGCTCAGAATGTAAAGAAAATCCATGGAAATGATCTCTGTTATTGGAGAGTCTTTGAGAATCCAACAACACAACTACAACGTTATGAAAGAATACCCAATCTGGCTTGGCTATCAGAAGCCATATGGTTGCCTTAACATGATTCCTCATGAAGCATCATACTCTGCTTACACCCTTGGTCCTTCCTCCAATACCCAGATTTAACTCTCCGAGGGCTGACACACATATATCCCTGTGGAGGACTGAATAACCCAAAGAAAAGACAAAAGAACATTAAACTTTGGGTGCATGTTGCAGTTTGAAAGAGGGACTATCCTCCTGGCAGATCAGCACCTCCTAAGCAGTGACTCCAAGCTGAGCTCTACTGCAGACAGCCTTGCCAAATTGCAGAATGAGTTGTTTCATCTTTGGGTGGCTCTGCTCCCTGCCCACACCAGGATAAATGTAATTATTTTCTCTCCTTTGGCCACTGAGGCTGGAAATGTGTTAAGGTCATCATCAATGTCATGCTAGGTGCTCATGTTTACTGCAACGGTACTGGAGTCTCATTAGGAGGCTTCTAGTGCTACGTAGCACAAATAGATGATGATGATGATGATGATAATAATAATAACAACAACAACAACAACAACAACAACAACTAGCGTTTATAATGAGAGACCTCTTCAAAAGTGTAGGGAGGCTGCCAGGCTGATCCATCCTGTGTGTCTGAACAGACATATGCCTATTAACCTACCTGTCAGGTTATGTTTTCCTTACATTGGTAGAGAATCCATGGTTGTATCTCATTTTTCAAACAATTTTTTGTTATTCTTGAGGATTTCTTTTCTTAGCAATCACCTAGATTAAGACAGACACTTAAAGGGGATATCGTAAGGCTTCCTTTGTTACCCAGCCTGGATACACTCATGCTTCCGGTATTCTGAAAAGGCTTAAGACATTGAGGCATGTATGAAAATTACATGAAGTCCTGAACCTCAAGGAGATTTTTAGAGGGGGGTCAATGTGTCAAACTCACTAGCAGACAAGCAGACCTCGAGCTCAACACAACAGATTTACTTCTGAAGTAGAACTGAAAGCAGGACTATTTGTGGGGAAAGATCTAGCAGCTGGACTAAGGTGCTCTGAAATGTAGTATGCCATAAACCAATCAAAATGAGATTAGTGGAGATTTTAAGAACTCACAGAAATATGTAGAGGATTATTTGACAACATTATCATCCACAAAAAAAGCTTGGAAAAACTAAGAAGTAACAATATTCTCAAACACTGTTGCCATCACTCAATGTTTTAACATGAAACAAGAGATTTAAAGCTTTAGCTTTAGTAGTCATGCTATTCTGTAGCATCTCCACTGCCTTTATCTCTCTTTCTCTCTTTTTCTTTTTGGCATTTATGAATATTTCACATTTTCCTTAAGGCTGTAGAGAAAAGTCATTGGATTGCAATTCTCAAAGACTTAAAAACCACGAGGCAAATAGATCTTAAAACATGTATTTATTAATCTCTCCAATTTAAATAGGAACTGGTTGATTTTCTAAGACTTGTTTGTGATTTTTGAATACATTCCTTTTGATCTGACCTTTTCTATAATTGTGACAGAAACCATAGCTACAGTCCTGGAGCACAGCTGAGGTGTACTAAACCACTCAAATCTACTTGCACACAAATAATTCAGATTTGTTAACAAACAAAAAATGAAAGTTAGTCAAAGCAGAGAACAAGGCGAGAGCCAGTATGAACATGGATAGATTAATATATGTGTTAATATCAGGATTACCCCTATTTTATTATCAACAGTAATCTAAAATCATGGTTAAATAACATCTACTTGGATAGTAATAAATAGAACAATGATATAACAATATGAAGGAAAGAGATCTAATACAAAGAGACTTAAGAGAGAAAAAAAAAGAAGTTGATTTGATAAAACACTAGCTAATAAAAAGAAGGAAAAATGAGCTTTTAGGGTGGAATTAGTCTTGCCTAATTTCAACCATTTAAACCATTTAAAACTTCAACTGTTGAAACTTTAAGCATCTTTTTTTCAAGATAATTTTCTAGTTTCCTGTGTAGTCAGTGGACAGAAATGCATTATAGCCAAATTTGATTCATCTCACCTATCTTGAACAATGCTTTATGGTAGGCTACTTTTGAGAAGCTTTGGTCTCTCTTTTCACGGTAAGGGAAGTCGGGACCACTGCCTTATACTAGACACGTATATTTTGGACAATTTTGATTAGTTGAGATTAACTTCACTCTCACAAGGGGGGAAAAATATGGAAAAAGTAAAGCCAGTACAGATTTAAGAATGATGAAAACAAGAAAAACAAGTTAATGATACAATATTACATAAAAGCTTTTCTTACAGTTTTAAACAGTATTTGAAGACTTTTAGAGGGCCTGTGTTTTAGTACTGTAGTAATGCAGACAGGCTCTTCCTCTGAAGAATTTCTAAAATGTCTGCTTTTCTCTCTTGCCGGTAGTGAATCTGGGCACTTTTAGGGGAACTGATTCACCAGACGCTTAAAATTTGGAAGTCCAAGTCAGGTGTTTAAGTTTGAAGGATGGATTAGACCTTACAGCTTTGAAACAGATTTTGAAGGAAAAAATGACAAAAGACAGAGAGATAAACAGAAAAATGCAACATGTTTTTGTCAAATTAAGTTCTATCGAGCAATTCTGACTTTTCTTTGAAAAATAAAACTATTTCATAAATTAAATATAGTAGGCATTTTATATTAAGAAAATCATAGTGGAGATGAAGAACAAGAGAGCAAATCTAACATGGGTAATGTGTAAGTGTAACTAAAGTAAGATAGGTAGGGAACTGCTAAAAGAGGAAATGAGAATGGTATTCTCTGGAGGGTAAGTCACTGGAGAAAGGTAACAATAAGGATACTCCAAAATTGCTCATAAGGTTCTTTTATTCATATTTTCCATTAATGGTCTTACCTCAAAAGCAGGTATGTGGCGATAAAACTTTCTGATAGCATGAAGATTTTGTCAATAAACAGGCAGGTCAGGAAGAACAGCATGATGTTGAGGATGGCAGCAATGGAAATGGAATTAAATACAATGGTTAAAAATGAAAGGTCATGTGCTTAAGGACTCACAAGAAGACTTTTTGGCCTAATAAGGAATTTGTCAGCTGGAGCTGAATGAGGCAGAGAAAGGGTGTTGTGTGAGCACAGGTATCTTCTGAGTTAATAAGGATAAGCAGGCATGAAAAAAGTACAGGTGTTGCTAAGATATGTTGAGAGAGGTAGTTCCGACAGAAGCTACTAGTCTGTTTTACCTGCATCGTAGACTGAAGCTCAGTGGCTTTTGTGAGAAGTATTAATGCTTTTTTGTGGCTTTTGTGAGACTTCCTCTGGTGCTCTGCACACCCCTGTGGTCACCCCTTGGCAGTGCTGAAGGAAGACGTGGCACCCTGCACGGTGTCCTCTGGGGTAGGAAAGCTTCATTGAGAGGAAGTGTGAGACCCTCACCCATAAACATGCTAAGGGATAAACACATTTAATAAAGAGATATTTAAACTAAACCAGAGTATTACAGGGGAAACAAACAAGCAAACAAATGAAACAAACCACAAAAAACCACCAACAAAAAAAAAGCCAAACCAAACCCATAGATATGTATATACTGAGCAGGAATGCATTTAGGTTCAAAATAATAAAAATAAAAAAGTTTCCTTATCATTATTACATGTAATTAATGAGACTAACAATAAAAAAAAATGTAACTAGTTTCAGGATGGAGTTCAATTGTCTTCTGCAAAAGATGACACAGTGATGATACCATCCAAGCAGGGGACTGGACTCACTGATTTAGGAGATTCCTTCTGGTTCTCTGTTGCAAGCACATGCGCTACTGATAGAAAGTAGTGCAGAACAACCTGTGTGGGAATAACAGACTCTTTTCTAGAACACGTTATTAGAAGATTTTTAAAGATTCTATAAGGAAAGGAAGACTGTCTTTATTTCCATTTGTGGAGGAATAAACTGAGGCACATGCAGGTAAGATGGCTTTCCTTAGTAACCCATCAGGTTTGTAGAAGATAGAATAAGTTTTCTTAATTCCTATACAGTGGGCTGTCTGCTGCACTACAGTGACTTCCCGCAGCTGGACCTGAGGGTGAAAGGAGTTAACCTTTTTTTGTTAAAAATAGCTATTTATAAGCAGCAAGCCTGTCATTAGAAACAGACTTATACCATGGAAATTTTCCTTTTGGAGATTGCTGTAAGAATAGGGCAATTTCATAGAATCATAGAATGGTTTGGGTTGGAAGGGACCTTGAAGATCATCGAGTTCCAACCCCCCTGCCATAGGCAGGAACACCTTCCACTAGACCAGGTATTTTCATAGGGAGTTATGCATTTTTGCATCTAAGGTATGCCTTCACGTGTGAAATTGAGCATGGTTTGGAGAGCAATAAATTCATAGAGCCCTAAGTTGACATGGGAAAGTGTAATCTTGCACCTAACTTGCTTTCAAACTTGAGCTAATGCTTAGTGTGGTCCTGCCCATGAGCAAACCAAGTAACTCTGGGTCATGCCCCGAGGTGACTCACATCTTGCACCTGGGTGTCTGCCCTGGATACCCCCAAATGTCTAGGTCCAGAGAGAGTATGGATGGGGCCATGTGTAAACACAGCCTTAAAAATCATCCAGGACCATGGTGACACTTCCTTTGTCAACCAGACTTTGGCTTTTTTTGCAGGATGAATTTGGATTATTCAAAAAATCTATTCTAATACTAATTTTTCAAAAGTTTGCCTTAGCATGTTAGATTGACAGTGAAAAGGAAACATTAGTCACAAGGTGAACAGAAGTTATTTACTCTGAATTTGTTGTGTCAATGTGCAGTCTATTCAGATTAGCTGTATTGTAATTACCTCTAATTCGGTGTTTCATCTATGTTTGCAAAATTATGTTCATTCCAATAGACTATTTCATCAGTTTCAATGACAGACTTACATAAAAATATTTCTGTTCACCCAAACAAATTGAACTTCACAATAAATTACTTTGTTAACAAGAAGATGCCAAGTATAAAGGAGATTATCCAGTAGGGTATATATGTATTAAATACTGCTGGATGGCTTTTACCCTTGATAAATTTGCAGATTTAGAAATTAATTAATTTTACTGAATATAAGCAAAATATTTACAAACATAACAAAGCATCAATATGTAACCTGAAGTGTTTAAATTAGCTTTACAACTCTGAGATACAAAATATTAAGTATGTATATTGTTGACACAGGAAATTTGGATCAGATCATCAAAAATCCTGTATTTTTAACTGTATTAATTCCTTGATATGAATAAAACAAGCAAGCTAATAAAGAAGTCCTTTCAATAATGTTGTTGCTTTATCCTTCAACAGTCTTATCTGAACAGTTGCTGGATTTTCAGTTATGTTAATCATCCATTTCTTTGGCTTTAAACCCTTATCAGTCTCTGAGGAATGACACGTAGCTTGCAAAGGAATAAAACCAAAACTTTACAAAAATAACATCTAACATTACTGGGGGATACCAAATACCCCAGAATCCATTAGCCACCTGGATTGCAAACCTTAACCTCAGCCTATATCAAATTTCCAGAATCAAGAAAATGCAGCCCTGTCATAAAAGGCTCTGGAAAACCTAATAAAGAAATAAATCCAGTTCCCCTTCCTATCTATAAGAGAAATTTACTGTCTTGGTTGCGTGTTTTGCTTGGTGTGAAGGTTAGGGCTGAAGAATGTAGCAGTCTTGACAGGTAGTATCTTACTGGATATTAGTTGTCCCCTGTGGGTAGAAAGAGGGGTTTTTGCATTATATTGTCTTCTACAACAGGGAATGATCCTCTAGGTGTGTGGTCATATCGCATTAAGACTAGTGCTAGAGTTATGGCTGAACAGTCTCATGCTGCAGCAAGCTAGAGGACTGAGGATGTTAGATGGCTTTTAGAGACAAGAAGGGATTGGTACTGGTGTTTACATGGCACTCCATGTGTTTTTACAACACTGCAGTACTCATACCAGGAATTTAATCATTCTGGATTAGGGTTAAGGAAGGTCCAGGCAGGTAGCAGACTGTGGGACACAAACTGACTCACTGACAGCAGATGGCCTGAGTCATTCTTCCCTTTTCTATGTTATACATCCTTTTACAATGCCAGTGGTCCTCTAGGCTTCAGAGCACATAGTAGCAGTGTCAGGCAGTTATCGTTGAGAAATCTGATCTAGGGAGCTAGTACATTGCCTATCCCATCCCTGATTGGCTGGAAAGAAAAGAACTGAAGCTGTTTGTTGTAAAAGACCATGGAAATACCATTTAAAAAGAACAATCCCTACCCTGAAAAACTGAATATCTTTAATTCAATCTCTTCTTAGCCCATTATGCTTCCCATGGTCTTAAATGTATCTCACTTTTGTGACATACTATCCAGACTTTGTATCAGGTTTTTTGCTTGTTTTCCTTTTGTTATTAGCTTAAATGGTTGATTGTATCTAAACTGCATCATATCTATTATTAATACATAGTACATAGTCAATATTTTTTTTTCTTAAAGTTTGATCAGAAATAACAAATTGCATAGGGAACAATTTGTGGTAGAAATGGTCAGCCAAAATTAAAATACATTTGAATGTAGAATAGAGACACCAATCAATTATGTACTTATGGAAACGCACATATCTTGGATTTTTGTATGCAAATACTGTCACTACTCTGAGACCCTCTTATGAATATACAATGGTAATTGTGACTGTGAACATCTTTCATTTCACTCATATTCACAAATGGAAAAAATCAGCACTCAGGAAAACTGTT
The DNA here is from genome assembly GCA_013398815.1 of Ibidorhyncha struthersii. Classification (NCBI taxonomy): domain Eukaryota; kingdom Metazoa; phylum Chordata; class Aves; order Charadriiformes; family Charadriidae; genus Ibidorhyncha; species Ibidorhyncha struthersii. The sequence continues at coordinate 106,994 of VZSZ01005003.1, read as the reverse complement.
ATGAATTTATAACTCTGCCTGTAAAACTTCAAGTCTGTGAACAAATAAATGGAGCTTGTGTTATGAATCTCATAATTTTGCCAAAGGATTTTTCTTGGAATGTAGGTTTGTATACATTTTCACCAGGTGCCTTCCAGCAGAGGATGAGCCTTCTTACTTCTTTGACTCTAAAAAATTGTAGCCTTTCATTTGGCTACATAGCCCCACCAAAAATAACAAATAGTCTTTATGTAGCTACTTAAAGTAATTGATGTACCTGGTAGTGATTTACATTTACAACAGAAGGCAATCAGTCTAAGATAAATGAAAACATTTTGATCACACGGATGTCCTGGGATCGGGGGCTGTTTAGATGAGCAAATAGAAAAGGCTGTCTCCCATCCTCAGGCCATGGCTTGCATCCACAGTGCTTACCTCTCTCCCCTCTCCTCCCAGGATGGGGTGGCTCCATCCCACAGTCAGAAGGGAGCCATCCCTGACCAGTGGTGTTCCTGTATCTGCCCTAGGACACAGGCTAGGAGGGCCCTAGTGCCAAAGGACATCCTAAAATTAATAAGAGTGATCTCACACCAGCCTAAGCCAGTGCCTGGCTGAGTTTGTTTTCCTAGCTGGATTACGAGTTCATATTTATAGAAATAGCTACTAATCCAAGGCCAAACCTGCCTAAACCCAATGAGAAGGAGAATAGAATATTTTCACTCCAAAGTGTTATATTTAGTCATAAATATATTGGGGAAGATCTCTGACTGGCATATTGGATTTCTGTCTCTGTCATATTTTGGCTAGATTGTTTGAAATCCAGAATTACAGCCACACAATCTTCCTCTGTATGTTTGAGACAGCTCTTGGACTTATTTTGTGTGAGGATAAAGGGTGTTTTAGGCTCCTTACTTGCCTGAATGATCCTGGGCTTTATCAAGTTGTCTCAGAAAAGACAGCTTTTCTGTAAGTGGCAAGAAAAATGTGCTTTCCCCAGCACATCAGTCTGGTGTTCACTGACAACAATGAACCCTCTCTGTGCTGCAGTAGAATCACCTGGAAGAGCCTGTTTTCCCCTCCCACTACTGCCCCTCCAGTAGTGAGGACTCATTAGCCTCTGAGATGTGGGTCTACCCTCAGTTCTTCAAGAAAGTTGTGTTGAAGTCTGGCCAGCAGGTCTGGCTGCTCTGGGCACCCGTGAGTGCTCTGCCTCTGCTGTTGTGCCAAGTAATTTACATATCATCACAGGCTTGCACAGGCTTGGCTTGTTCCTTCTTTGCTGAAAAAATCCCAAACAAAACTGGCTCATATCTCCGTAAAACTAGCGTAACAGAGTGTCTAAGCAGGCTGGTCAAATCCCAAAGATCTTGTGTGCATAAACAACTCTTTGCTAATATTTTTTCCAGCCAAAATAACTTCATAGCACAATATCAACAGCAAATGAAGATATCTGAAAGAAGCAATGGTACCAAGCGTTGCTTACTCCGAAATATGAAATGGGCCTCATGACCTCCACGAGGAACTACATCCAGGTGGGTGTGAGCAGCACTGGTACCCAGGCAGGGTGTGAGCAGCAAAACCACACTTTGTACCCAGCTCATAAAGGTGCACCGGTAAATGAAGGTGACATCTCTAGGGCATGGTATTCAGGTATCTGAAATGAGACATTCAGGTTTGACATTTTGTTCATGGAATTGGTTAATACAAGTGAACATGATCTGAAAACTTTGAAGAAATGAGAAGAAAGAGGTAATAAATAAGAGCTTCTAGCTGGAGTGGTTGTGCCTGTCCTGGGGGCAGAAACCACCATGGAGCACCTCTGGGCAGAGACAAGGGCAAAACACTAAGGGAGTCTAGGACAGGACTGCAATACAAACACTAGCGAAGGGGTGTACCAGAGGGTAAGGATCAGGTCAGGTGCATTCTGCCAACCGCAGCGCAGAAAAACTGTGTTTGTAGCATGTAAAAGACACTATTATCTCTCACTATTCACCTTGCAAAATGAGGTGGAAAAGAACAACAAGAGCTGTCAATCAATTTTCCTGTCTCTGAAGATTGCCTCTGGTAGAGCATTTTCTAGTGCTTTGCCTAGATGTCTAAAGACAATCTGCCTGAAATTAAGGATTGAAATAGTCTTTGGTAACTGGATAAATAAAAAGTATAAATACAGAACCTCATTTTTGTGCACCAAAAAGAATAATAAGTATCTTGTAGTTTCTTCACTCTAGAACTTGTATTTTTTTAAGACTTAATTTTTTAAAAGTATTTTTTAATTTTTTAAAAAATTTTTTTTTCATTTTGACATTTTCTAAGTAAGTTATATTTCATTCAGATGTTCACCTAAACTTAATTGATGGGAAAGGGTAAACTTATGCTGAAAATAACAGGAAAGTTTTAGTTCGAAAAGAGAATTTCTGTTGTTGTTTTCAACAGACTTGAAATTAGATTCGTTCCACTTTGATTCATATAACAACAAAAATGTCTATTATTTTTTCAAATTTAACATAAAGCTAAGACTCCCAGGCTTTTTTTTTTTGAGACCATCCTGCAGTCAAGTGTTGTTTTCCTGAAAGTTAGTTTGCATTTTAATTCTACCCATTCTTTCTGTTACATCAAGGTACGTCTCAATGCACTCTCCTAAGCAACTTCGTCAAGCAATGTTTCTACAAGTTTTAATTCCAATATACGTGTTTAACCTTTGATTTCTCAACAGCCTCCTTCTAATTTCTCTTATTCTTCTGCAGTCTTTGATTTCTTCTACCCAGATATATTGCAATTATTTTTCCCAATGCAACCTATCAGCCCTTAATTGTTTTATTTTTAATTCCCCTTACCCAGTTCTTTCTCTTTGGATGTTGCTACTGGTTCTGAGGAGTTAAGATGCAGGATGGGCAGAAAAGTTTTGGATTAGAATTTGCTAACAATCTGCTGTCTCGGAGCATTGGCAGAACTAATTCACATATGTCTACCAAGGGCAAATAAACATCCCCTCAGCTATGCTTCTCGCTTGCACTTTAACTGGAACAGTTTCATATTGCATAAACGATTAAATATTAATTGGGCCAGAAGCTGACTATAGTCTCAGTTCTCAAGGCACAACTTTTGGCAGAGCAATTGCTATTAGACCACACATTCATACAGAATGTGTTGCTGTGGTTTTGGGTACTGTCATTGCAGGGGAGGTTGGACTAGACGGCCTTTAAAGGTCCCTTCCAACCCAAATTATTCTATGAATCTCTGATTCTATGATAATATTGATTCATCTGAAATATCTACTGTTCTGGGCAGAAAAGTCACATAAAGCAGATGCTACACAATTATAAATTTCTACTAATCAAGATTTAAACAAAGGTGCTGCCACCAAATAGTTCCAGTATTCCTAAGGGCACGCAATGATTTTAGTTTTAGTTCTGCGGTTATTTTAGAAGAATATGGCTTTAAGTATTCTCACCACTGGGAATGTTTCTGAATGTGCTCATCAAGGAAAGGAACACAAGGCCCCAGATATTTCTTAGGACAATATCTGAGAAAGTAATGTGTCTCTACTAAACTGCCTGCTCTCAATAACAGAAACAGGAGTGCAGGGAAAAGCAGATGGTGCATGTGTAAAACACTGCGGTAAATACTCACGATGAAGTCATTCCAACACATGCTCAGACATAGAACATTTTAACACCATTGAAACATCCAGATGTATTTTATCTTGGCCTTGAAGGTCCTTTTCCTTTTCCCCACACTCCCGAGCAACTAAAATGCTATGAGAGCTCCAAAGCTCAGCAAATAATGTGATTATTGAAGATTTTTTGACTTCTCTGCCTTCCCAGACATACCAGGCTGGGCACGTACCTACATGTCAGAGGCTACCAGTGCCCACATATGCATGAGGGTGACGGGGCTGAGGTGAGTGGCACAGGCACTGGCTGATGCTCTCCGCTGTGGGACAAGCTGCAGAACAGTGGAAATATTGAGCTGTGGCTCCCCAAACACCACCTGACATCCCCTGTCCCTGTTCCTGTGAGATGAGCACAGAGAAATGAATGATGGGTGCCATTTCTTTAAGAATAAAAATCAAGAACACCCTTATGAACTTCACTGAAGACCTCTCAAGCCATGAAAGACAAACAGCTCTTCCAAGGACATTATTAACTTTTACAACACGTGTCTGAGGAAGATCAATGTAGAGATAAATTGATCTTCTATTTTTATGTTTTGAAATGATGGGTTTGTCTAAAAAGAGTTTAAGTTCATTAAGGCACTCAAACAGCAGCTCATCTGTAAGAAAAAAAACCCAATATTTTTAAACCTTTCCAGTCAATGGCTCGGTGATAAAATTTACATTGCTTTTTAGTCTTATTTGTATTTATACTACCTTCTTTTCAGTTGTATTTAGGCTTAATTTGTTGACGTTTTTATTAAGCCCATTTTCATTACAAATGTTATTACATCTTTATAGACAAGGTTTTATGTTAGCCTGACTCTTAATGGTGTGGAAATAGTACAGTATATCACAGATGAATCAATTATTTTTACTTCATATTGAATTAATGAATGAAAATTTGAAGCATAAAAAAGAAGTAACCAGTCTGGGGAAAGAACACCACCAGAACAATAATGTTTTGTCAGCATTAAAGCCTGTAGCATTTTCCATAAAGTTGGGTTATATGAACGCAAGGCAATGAAATGGGGTTTGTCATTCACCAGAGGTAAGATAGTTTCCCCTTAAAAAAGGTATTATCAGAATCATAGAATCGTTTAGCTTGGAAGGAACCTTAAAGATCATCTAGTTCCAACCCCCCTGCCAAGGACAAGGACACTCTCCACTAGACCAGGTTACTCAAAGGCCCATCCAGCCTGGTCTTGAACACCTCCATGGATGAAGCAACCACAACTTCCCTGGGCAACCTGTTCCACTGCCTCACCACCCTCAGAGTGAACAATTTCTTCCTAATATCTACCCTAAATATACACTCTTCCAGTTTGAAGCCACTACCCCTTGTCTTATCAGTACATGCCTTGTAAAAAGTCCCTCCCCAGCTTTCCTGTAGGCTCCCTTCAGATACTGGAAAACTGCTATAAGGTCTCCATGGAGCCTTCTCTTCTTCAGGCTGAACAACCCCAGCTCTCTCAGCCGGTCTTCATAGGAAAGGTGCTCCATGCCTCTGATCATCTTTGTGGCCCTCCTCTGGACCCTCTCCAACAGGTACATGTCCTTCTTGTGTTGAGGACTCCAGAGCTGGATACAGTATGAGGTGAGGTGAGGTCTCATGAGAGAGGAGTAAAAGGGCAAAATTACCTCCCTTGACCTGCTGGCCATGCTTCTTTTGATGCAGCCCAGGATACGGTTGGCTTTCTGGGCTGCAAGCATGCACTGCTGGCTCATGTTGAGCTTCTCATCCACCAGCACCCCCAAGTCCTAGGATACCCTGCATAAGCCTAGGTAGACGATGTTAGTTGCCCTTATCCACCAATGCTATAACCTCGTCATAGAAGGCCACCAAATTTGTAAGGCACGATTGGCCTTTACTGAAGCCATGTTGGCTGCCACCGATCACCTCCTTATTTTCAAGGTGCCCTAGCATAGTTTCCAGGAGGATCTGTTCCATGACCTTGCCAGGCACAGAGGTGAGACTGACTGGCCTGTAGTTCCCTGGGTCTTCTTTTTTACCCTTTTTAAAAATGGGGGTTATGTTTCCCCTTTTCCAGTCAGTGGGAACTTCATTAGACTGCCACAACTTCTCAGATATGATAGATAGTGGCTTTGCAACTTCGTCCGCCAGTTCCCTTAGGACCAGCAGATGCATCTCATCAGGTCCCATGGACTTGTGCATCTTCAGGTTCCTTAGCTGGTCGCAAACCTGGTCTTCTCCTAGGGGGCAGTACTTAAGTCTCCCAGTCCCTGCCTTTGCCTTCTGCAACTTGTGTGGTGTGATTAGACCCCTTAGCAGTGAAGACTGAAACAAAAATGTTGTTGACTACCTCAGCCTTCTCCATATCCCAGGTGACCTGGTCTCCCATTTCCTTCCTGAGTGGGCCCACATTTTCCCTAGTCTTCCTTTTGTCACTGATATACCCATAGAAGGCTTTCTTGTCGCCCCTGACACCCCTGGCCAGATTTAATTCCATCTGGGCTTTACCTTTCCTAACCTGATCCCTGGCTGCTCAGACGATTTCTCTGTGTTCCTCCCAGGTTACCTGTACTTGCTTCCACCCTCTGTAGGCTTCTTTTTTCTGTTTGAATTGTGCAGAAGCTCCTTGTTCATGCACGCATAATAAAGACAAGAATCATAATAAAGACAGGATCATTTCCTGAGGCATTCCTCAGTGGGAAGAAAAAGTGATGAAACATGCTAAAAATGTGAAATGTGGAGCTATTTTCTCATACATCATTACTTCAGAAACACTAAAAAGGGTTTCCTTGTACAATTTTTTCATGGGTTTAGGTAACAGCATGCAGGAGTACTCTGATAGCAAAAGACTTGCTCCTGTAACTGCTGAAATAGCCATTAATAGTGATTAGTGAGAGGTGACGCTCCTGTAATCTGGGCTGCGAATTTCATCAGTTACACCATAAAGCAGCTTTGAAAGGAACTTTGACATTTGGCCTAATGATCAAGTTTGATGAAAGGCATTGGTTTGTGAAAGTCATTGGTGAATGTAAACTTAAATGTACTGTTCAGCAATGTCATCATAACACTGTCTTAAAACTTGCCTTGTTTTAGGATGTACAACCACAATGACTTTTTTTCTTAATGTGAATTCCAGTTCACTTAGGTATCTCAACCCCCCCCACTCCTAAACTAGGAACTGTATTTCATTTTATGTCTTTTATATTTTCATCTTTATCTGAGTTTCAATCCCTGTAAAACTCCCAAACTTTTAGTAAAAAGAGTAAGTTCTTAGTCACAAGAGTGAAACCTTCATTTTTTTAAGAAATTATCAACATGTTAGTTAGAAAAACAAACGAATGTTATCTCAACATTTTTTGAAGACGAGCTCATACTGCATCTTGCCTCATTGGGCCATGTACTTTCATAGATTTCCACCAAAATTAGTGGGGTTCCAGTTAGTAAAGTGGTCTGGGCCAGTGGCATACACTGCAGATTCAACGCCTTGCTTAAATGATATTACCACTGATCTTGTTGTTGCTACCAGTTTTTCAAAGCAGGCAATGAATGAAGTTGTTCAACAGAGGGTGTAAGATGAACAAAAGTACTTTCTCACAGAAGGCCTAATTAAACTGTGGGAGTCATTTTCACATGATAACATGAACTTCGCAAGTTTAGTTTGGGAAATGTCATAATCCAGGGCTATCAAAAACAAAAATAAGACCTTTAGCTTGGGAAGTCCCAAAGCTTCAGATTGGTCAACTCTGGATGCCAACAGTAGCTCTCCTTTTACATTCTGCTCATTTCCTCTGCTGCTAGCTGTTGTTGGAGCAGGACACTTGCTTAGGTGGCTCTTTGGTTTTACCCAACAGAAATGTCCTAATATCTTTATATTTTCTTCTATTTTTTTCTTCTTCTTCTTCCTAGAATGAGCATGATAGGAGATGCAGGGTGCTATTCAAAGAATAAAAATTAAGTTCTTTCTTCCAAGGCTTTACCATCCAAGACAAGAGACAGATGGAATGAGGCAGATGGAGAGTACAAGGAATCAGTGACACAACATCAATCAACATGAGTGGCAGTAAAATCATTGCTGCAGCTGTTTTACCATTATAAGGTTTTTTTTCCCTGGCATTAGGCAAAGAAAGGTTTTAAGAAGAGACTTGGAGGAGGATAATGAAGCATTTTTATTGGTATTTACAAAAAATTCTGTTGGAGTATGAGGAAAGATGAAAATGCTCATTTGCTCTAAATTAAGAGTTAGGGATTTCACTTTAGATTCTCATATTTTAAACTTCTGACCAAAACTCCTGTTACTTACTATTTCCCAGTGTTCTGTTACTCAAAATAATAAAAAATCAAAGTAAATCCCTTTTCCTCTGTATCACCACTGTGTATATCTGAAGCCTGAAGAAGGAATCTTTCAAAGCTTGCATGCTTTGGTGCATACTCTATGGTACGTGGGCTCCAAAATAACTCAGCGTGATAGCTGCCAGCCTAGGAACTAGGGAGAAAGCTGTTTCTCTAATAAAGAATGTGACTTGTATGCACTTTAATCCACTATTAATACATGCGTGAGAGAGTTTCAAAACTAAAAAATCCCAAAGCAACAGAAGAGGAAACAGGTGATGTAACAGTCAAAGCCACAGGAGGTGAGGAGGAAGGGTTGATGTGGCAAAACCTTCATTGGACTAAGGGATTGCTCCTGCACAGTGCTTGTGGTGTACAAAGAGGATAGGAGAGGAGGAAAAATAATCAAAAAGGAAGGACCTATTCTAAAAAAACATGTAGAAAGAATAAGACATCTTAAGCATCACAAAGAATTGAGAGAGAGGACAAGAACCTGGACGCCATTGCAGTGACATGTAAGAGCTGGTCCTGCTCAGCCACAGCGCTCCTTGCCTGCAGCACATACTCTTGTATGGTGTGGTCAACCTAGGGTTGATCTTCTGCACACTTATGGTGCAGGAATTGCTGTCTGGCCTCCTGCAAGGGTGCCCTTGCCCAGTTTCTTTCCCAGAGGGGCTTGTGAGGAGACTTACATGTCCCCTCCAATGAACCCTCAGGACATATCTGAGTGTCACATGGGAGACTGGCCCCTCACTCAGCAACCTCAGCTAGAGAACTGCAGTGACCCACCACCGAGAAATAAAGCCCTGTTTTCACTCTTGCTAGTAATGTCTCCCATGCTGGAGGATAACAGAGAACGTGAGCAGCAGAAAACTACTGGGACCGACTCATTGGAGACAGTGGGATGCGTACATAGTACATGGGCAAGTGGAACTCCTCTGTTACCTTCCTGGACACAGGAAAGCTGAAAGACGTGTGGGAGAGCAATTCAGAAATACCCTCACCTTCAGTACTCGAGGATCCCACTCCCACAGCCACAGAGGAAACTCTGCAGGCACTTGCCATACTTGCCATCTGCATGCTCCACACGTAGCTTTCCAACCTCTGCTGCTTCCTCCTCAAGTTCGCAGCAGGTTTTCGAGACTTAACTCTGTGTACAAAGTGTACTTCTATTTGTGGCTTGTCTTCCAGATGCCCTCATTAGTGGGATAAGAATCATCTCATCCTAACTTGCTCTTTGCTTTGCTAAATTGAAATGTTACTTTAGCTGGCTTTTATTCAGACTAAAATCAAGTTTATGCCATTTTAAAAGGAAAAATAAAACAGTTCTAGCCACCTACTGAGCTGCCATATTTCATGCCAGGATTCATCAAGCACCTGGTGATTTTTCAGAAAGAGAATGAGACCTACTTGTGTTTGCATCAATTTTGATGGAAAAATTCCCAACCCTAAACAGTTGAAAATCTGAATCCCAGGAAAGAAAAAAACAAACAACAAACCCATAAGATAGTTTTTAAAATACTTTTTTTTTTTTTGAGATCTGGTTTTAGACTCTTTAACAAATCGTTGAGACAAATTCCAAACATTTCTCCTCACTCTAAAGGCAAGAAATCCTAACCCACTATAACTCCTTAGTAAATTTGCACCTTCTTTTTTTTTGTGTTGTTAGTGTTACTACTTTACAATATTAGTGCGAACTTTCAGGAAGCAGGTTTAAACTTACTTCTTTACTTAGCAAGAGGAAAGAAACTGAATAAACCCCATTTTACTCTAACTCATTCCTCCAGGTTCACAGCCAGGATGATATGCAGCTTTGTGGTCTCCAAGCTGTAGGGAAACACAGAGCTAAAAACCTCCACCTATACCCAAAAAGGCTTTTGGGAGCACCTTCAGCCCTTGCGGGAGCTGCTCTGTGACATTAAGCAGGATGCTTTAGCAGAACTTCTCTTCATGCCCAAAAGCTGTCCAAGCTTTCATGCTTCAGTAGCTCCATGTGTCTGAAGCTGTCGGTCACCGCCTGCAGTGGATTCAATAAGGAGCCACACAGGCCACGTTACATGGATAAAGCCACTTGATAATTCTCCTTGGTCCCATCAACTTTTCTCACTTGATTTGTAGAGTCTGTTTTCATTCGGTGTCTCGTGAGGAACAGCAGCAACTAGGCTGTGATCTGCGACCCCTTAATGATGACAGAAATTTCTCAGCCACACATCATTCCAGCAGAGATTTTTTAAATCTGAACTGAGGCTGCCTGCCTGTTACAGGCAGTGGGCTTTGTTCTTGTAAAGATACATTACAGGTAATGTTTTCATGCTTTGTTTTTGCTTTGTGATTTCCCACAAGCAAAGAGCAGATAAGCTCCACTCTATTAATTGCTAACTCATCAGAAAATTGATACCTGCTTGCTGGCAGGTAGGATTTATCAGTCAGCTTTTTCCCCTGACTTATGGTTTTGAAGGTCGGAAAGGAGTATTGTGATTTTGGGGCCTTTCTATAAAGTAGCTCCTAACATTTCACCTGTTAATTTGTGTGGGTAATTCAGGAGACAGACAGAGTTACTCCTTTTTTTAATGACTTCAAGTAGTTAATATCCACTAGAGAATCCACTGCAACTCTAGGTAATAGTTCCAGTGGTTAGTTATTCTCCCTGTTAAAGATGTGTGTCTCATTTCCACTCTAAAAGCATTAGCTACAGCACCTAGCTGTTTAATCTCATTATGCTCATTACGGACTAGACTGAAACTCTCTCTACCCTTTGTCCCCTCTTGCCCATTAAGGTATTTTGAGATAGGGCTTAGTCACTGCTCCTTTTTCCTCCTTGGTAACTAAGGTTCTTCAGTTGCTCTCTGTAATGCAGATCAATGTCAAAAAGTCAAGACAGCTGAAATGGCTCTACACTGCAGGGAGACATTTATTTTCCCCTCAGGTCAAGAAAGGGAAGAGGTCCATCCTGTGTTGTCTAATAGCTGTGCAGGTCTACTCATTGCACATGGAAGATCACTACTGGAGCGGTGCCCTCAGTGCTGGAGTCCCCTTTCCAAAAAGGATGAGATAGATCACAAAGTGAGCAAGTACTCGGGATTCTAAAGCTACAGCTGCAGTATTAAAGTTTCCAGTTATTACGCCAGTTAATGATGAGAAGGGTAAAAAATTATTTTATTGTAGTACAGAAGAACCAGTATTAAGGAAAAGGTAACTGTCAGTGTTGTTAGCTTTTTTTCTTTTCCCTGATGTGCAAAGGAATAACAAGATCCAGCATCTTAGAGCTGAAGTCATACACATTCAGCCTTGAAATCAGATGTAATTTTCTAGCAATAAAGTTAATTTCCTATTGGAGGGATTACATTGTGATGACATGTATTTTCCATTGCATTGGAATCTTAAAAATGACTTTAGGTATCTTGAAAAGAACATGTAATTCTTTAATTTGACTTCTGGGAAAAATATACATACCTGGATTACATATAAGAGAACAACCACTTCTCGTCTCAGAGTTGAGACAAATAAACCGTTCCATTCCATTTACAATATAATAAGCCCAGTTGGACTAATTTTTTAAGAGGAGAGCAGGTGCACAACAAAAGATGTGGTACTGGAAGGAGCATCCAAAAGACTGCCAAGCGGAGTGGAGGAAGCAGTGCTTGGACCTATTAAACTTTTCTTAATTTATCCTTAATTCAGACTTCAGTGATGTTTGAAATAGTTTATAAACAAAATTTGTTTCAGAATTTAGTGCTTGTGATACCAAATTAGACTGAACTACATTTTAAAGATAAATAATATAATTTTTTACAATTTGTCTTCCTTGCTATAACTTTAGATGATATACTTAATTATTTTTAGTTGCCTAGCTATGAATCCATACACTTTAATATGTTAAAGTTTTCATTAAAAAATAATTACTGCTTTAGAAAAAATACTATATGCTTGGTGGCTGTCTTTTACCTGAAGTTGCTAGGAAATACTCTCACTTCTGTAAGGTTTTTTGTTTCTGGATTGGTTTCTTTTTCTCAATTGCGTCTTATTGTAGAGATACACTAAGAGTAGGCTGTGAAAATTTCTATAACAGTTCTAGTAGCTTTACATTCAAATAAATTACGTAGAGAATAAAGTCTGCAGAAGTGCAGTCCTCTGTGTTCAGAACTGATGTATGAAAGCAGTGCAGTCACATTTTCATTGCTATTTATAAAAAAAAGTGATTTGTTGCCCTGTTTCAGGAGTCTAATTCTAGGGCCTTATTAGCAGTCAGTTTGTTTGCCCAAAGGCTGCTGAAGTGTAATTTCTTTTCTAGAACACCATTTTTCTCCTCAAGTAGTTCCAGAGACATGGAAGTCCCCAGTGCTTCTGGCTTTTCAGTCACCCCTAAATAGCAATGTACTGTGTAAGAAAAAACAATTTTATATCTCAGTTCCCGAAGTTTCATGGCAAGGTATCTGAAAGCTTTTTAATTTCCTCTTTTTTTCACTCTTTACTCAAAAGTTTACCGTGGTAATAGGCTTTATCTCTATTCTGCCAGTTAATGTTTCACCCCAATCAAAGATTCTTTTGCCCCTTGAAAACCAGACATACTGTGCTTGGCAGAATCATCTGTCTGCAAAGTGCACCATTTATAACATACCCTCAATTTTCAAAATACAGTGCAGCCTTTTAGCCGTATCATATCCATTAAAATCAACTCCTGAATCAAAGAAAAATCCTCTTATTGTCAGGAAACCTCTCTTATTGAGTGATTGTTCTGGATACAACAACCTGATATGTTAACTCGGCTATTAGAATCACCTGAAAATGATAATGCACTCGGAAAATATGTTCTTTTCCCTTCTCCTTTCTGTCAACACAAAGTGTTTCTTATTTAAGTCTTAGGAGGAATGACTGAGGGAACTGGGGCTGCTTAGCCTGGAGAAGAGGAGGCCAAGGGCAGACCTTATTGCTCTCTACAAGTACCTGAAAGGAGGTTGTAGAGAGATGGGGACTGACCTCTTCTCCTTAGTGACAAGTGAGAGGATGAGAGGAAATGGGTTCAAGTTAAGCCAGGCGAGGTTTAGCTCGGATATTAGGAAAAAAATTTTCACTGAAAGGGTTATCCAGCATTGGAATAGGCTGCCCAGGGAGGTGGTGGATTTGCCATCCCTGGAGGTGTTTAAAACAAGGGTAGACGTGGTACTTGGGGACATGGTTTAGAAGTGGTTTTGTCAGGTTAGGTTAGTGGTTGGACTCGATGATCTTAAAGGTCCCTTCCAACCTTAACGATTCTATGATTCTATGATTCTGTGTGGGCTCTAACACTTCCTGTATCTGTACACCCACAGGTAGAAGATAAAAAAGGATGTATAAGCAAATCAAAAGTTATAATGAAGGCCAAGAGCACTGAGTCTTATTTTAGGACATACCAGTAACCTATGACTGAAAACTGCCATTTAAATAACACAGCTGTTCTAGAAACTGGCATTCTAAATTCAGGAAATGTAGAGTTAAAGTAATACTTAAATGAAATTCACACATATTCCCAGATGTATATCTGCAACGTAGGTATCCAAACATCTTGAATTTTCTTTTTACTGACAGAAGCAGAAAAAGAAATATAATTAATTTTTCTGAAAAAAAGTAGTTAAAATTAAAGTCAAGGACAAAGAATTGTTCATTAGCTTTGATAAAGGTATCAAACGGTGGGCTTTTTCCAGGAGGAAAAGTGTTCTTTTCAAAAGAATTGGAAGGTTTTAAGACACTGACTTCTGAAGCACTGTTGATGCTCAGGCAGATATCTCATCAGAAATAGGTGCAAGAGACTGACTTACTATAACAAAGTTACAAACAAAACAACCCTTTTTCTTGAAGTTGTATTATGTGTTTGTTCAAAAAAAAAATCAAGCATCTTGAGGCAGTTCCCCCTTCCTGCAAAATCACGACACTAATTAAAAAGAAGTTATATTACATGAGACCTACTGCCTTAGTGCCTGTTAGCTATACCTCCTCCTGCCCTGCCCCGTGATGTGGTGCACATCGTCTGCCACAATTTCCTCACACCCACCCCGCATCTGTATTTCTTATTGTTCTTTCAAAGGCAGCATGGGGGAGCCTGTAAGTCATTTCATCTTCATCCCCCTCCTACTCCCCATACATCTTCCTTTATAGGCACACCGTTGTATGGGTGAAGGTACACTCATTGTTTGCAAGACGGGAACTTGCAGACTGGCTGTGAGAAGGCCCCACTTCATCCCCATCCACTCAGATATTCATTGGCCAAATGCTGAAACTAAGAAAGAATTGGAAGTGCAAATGCTGGAAGGAATAAATTTGCTTTGTGTGCTTTGCCGTGCATAGGTATAAAGCAAAATGTACTTACACATGGAAAAAAATAATCACTAAAATCAACAGTAAGACTCTGACTGACTTCAGTGAGACCTCAGCAATGCCCTTTCTGCTTAAGGCTCTGTTATAAAAATAAGATCTCCACAAATGTATACAAATAAGATACTTGCATTGTATTGACTTAAAACTGTCTCAGAAATATTTCTTTGAATCTCAGTGCTGGTTATAATTACACTATACTTTCACACTGCAATTATTTCTGGTATAGCAGCATTGCCATGGCAACCCCAAATTATGCCAATATATATGCATGTTTGAGCTAATTCTTTATTAAAGAAAAAAAAAAAAAAGAAAAACAGAGTAAAGAACAGGGCTAGAGAGCACTACCTGATCCATACACGCAATAGTACAAACCTCAGAGCATTTTTCCCTAAGGTTGCAATAAAAGACATAAAATTTTATTTCTTTTTTTTTTATTCCATCTTTCTTCTTTGATTTAGCTGCAGTACTAGAAGGAAGCTTGTCTGAAGTCAGGTGTATTGCAACAGGGCTGGATTTGACCCACGGGGAAACATATCTTTTCCTTTCTACTGAGCAATCAAATTTGCCAAGCTTGTCTCTTGCAGCCAGAGAGAAGATTGCAGTGCCCTTGGTCAGGCAGAGGTACAGAGAGGAGAGGTCTGAACTCAGCATTGATGACCGTGCAGAGATCCAGGGGCTGTCACAAGGGGATGAGGAGAAGTCCCCTTTCACCATTTTGTTCATTTCTCCCTCACCTTCCACCACCAAGCAGCTGCTTCCCTTCTCTGAGATGTCCTCACTTCTCCAGTGCAAACATCAAGACACCTTCCCTATCTCTTGGGGCTGACTGGGTATGATGTTATGAACCATCACTGCTACTAAGAGCCTTCTGGAAATGTAGTAGTATCACCAGTCAACTCAGTGCAGGACCAGCTGCAAGAAGGGCTTCGTGTTAAGCTGGATGAAGCAGTCACAGAGGAAATCAACTAGATTTCATTAATTATTGTTGTTATGGTTATCAATAATTGATAATAATGACACAGTCAAAATATTAAAAAGGGTGCTTTTATTGCTCTGTGGAAAGTGAAAACACTGACCTTTCCTTCAGTCTGATTTTGTAAAAGCCAGCTTTATTTGACTCAATAAAAAGACTAAACAGCAAGGACTGTAACTGTACACTAAAGTGGGAGGAAAAATCAAATGTCAGGCAAGAATTGCCTGGGCAAAAGAATGAAAGACCATCTTTTAAGCCATGGAAAGAGTCAAAGTTAAGGTTGCCATGGAAACCTTAATTCTGCTTTTCCTGGATTTTAATTTTTTTTTTTAATTATGAACTTAGCCTCCTCATTGTGTCAAAATCAATGGGAATTTTGAGTCCTATCAATTAGTCTGTGGGTTTTGTCTTCTTTGTCTCTCTTCATTTGACATATGATATAATAGAATCTGAGCCTACTTTCCTGAACATCATTTATGCCGTGTACAGGAAAAATGACAAGGTTAAAGTAAAAAGACCTTTTAGCAGTCGTTTAAGGAAAGAGAAGCTCGTAAGAAATGAAAGCATGGTGGCCTTTCTGTATGGCTTTGAATAACACCCTTGCCAAGATAAAACCGTATTGATTGGACTGATTCGAGACAGCCGGCTTTGGAGCACCATCTGCATGCTGTGGTAGTCTATGATTCTAATTATCTGGGCTTGCTATTCAGGCTGATAAATTGTATGAAGGATTCTGTTTTCCATCGAGTCATTCTTCTTTCAGCACTGATAGCATGATAATTAAGTAGCAGCAGCTGGCTCTGAATGTGGATAATTCAAAGGAATTATTTCTAATAAACAAATAACCTACAATGTATTAAAAAACATAAAGGAGTTCCGTAAAATAGAATCTCTTGCTCTGTGTGCTGCATCCACTCCCTCTGACACACCCTAATCAGATAAAAGCAGAGAAGGTATTTGCAATTTTCAGCTTCCCTGTTCTGTTAGCTTTGTTAGGGAATGTTAAACATATTGAGCAAAGATGCCTGCTCCTTCTTAACAGACAAATGGCGTACTCTAGGAACACATGGACTGAAGACAACCAGGAAAGTGGGAAACACCGATTGGTTGAGGTCATACCCTAGCAGTACTTATTCAGTAATCAATTTATCATGAACTGCATCATACACTGAAAATCAACATTTACTTTGTGTGATTAAAGTATTTACTACAAAAGGTAGTAGGATTATTCAATGCCAGATACACAGGGGACCATCAGCTCCATTCAGTTTCCAAGGGCACAACACAATAACTAACTGGGCCAGAACTGGCCAGTTGCCATGGCCCAGTCATGAGGGTTGTAGGCACAAGGAGTTTAATGGTGTAAAATACTTGTACAATATGTGCATTGTGTCATGATAATTTCACGTAACTTTCAAGGGCCATTTAATCATCTTCCAGTATGAGGCAAATACTGGTGCTTTGTGCAAACCTCAGTAGACAGACAGTATGAGATGGTGGGAAAGAGTCCTTCTTGATCTATGTCATCTATGAACCCTAGAACGGGATGTTAATTTTTTTCTGGAAGGGCTTGTTTAAATAAAAGTGCAATTTAAGATGTGCCAGATTGTCTTTTATGAACTTTATAGAGACAGTGGATTTACTGACTTCTTCAATCTTGAACACTTTCCGGCTCCAAAATCCAAACACTCACTTACTAAGGAAAAGACAATATGCCTGTGAAGCTTATATAGTCTTGGCTCCTGTAGCCTTCTTTTAGCCTACGTAAATTTAATGCTTCTAAATTGTGCTCTGAGCTGTAAGGATTCAAGTCAGTAGCACACACGCATAGGCTGTTTCTGTCCTTGATCCAATCTAGAAGGCAGTTTAGGGCAGTGAGTTGTACCCATATTTGTCATACTCACATTTATTCAGTTAATTCCATTGCAGAAAATGTTGGCTGTATTTAGCCCTACTATTTAAATTTGATCTAGCTGAATAATACTGGATATTATGTGGTTGTATGGTTTCATACTGTAAGGCTATTAAATATAATTTATTAGATTACTAAACAACTACAGCAAACTGATTTGAAGCTTACCATTGTAAAAATTGTACAATGTTTTCTACAGCGTATTAAATGAGAACAGCTCCTTTCTTTACATAATTGTGAATCTTATTTTTCTGTTATTTTTGAATCTGGTGCTTATCTTTTCCCCTCCCCAGTTCTTTAAAAAAAAAAAAAAAAAAGAAAAAGAAAAGGAGAGGAAAAGGGAAAATATATTTAATTTCTTTGTCTCTTTTCCTCCATGCAGATAGTTTGGGACTTTAAACCAGAGACTGTGTCATCAGTTAACCTTCATCTCATTAAGCATGTTCTCAAAGGATTGCTTTGCTTTGCAGAACACATTCTGTTTTCCACCTTCATTAGCAAACTGCTAAATATTTTACTTGGTCACAAGACTGGAATATATAAACAGATGCACCTTCCTTTCTTCGTCCCTCCGACTGTTCAAAACATCTTCTGATAATCTTTGAGGAAAACTTAGATGGATTTCATCAATTCAATACTGACAATTGCCAGAGAAGTAAGATTAAGAAAAAGAGGAAAGTTTGGGTTTTTTTTAAAACTAGAGGCTATGTGAATACAAATGCTGCATCTAGAAAAACAAAGAGCAAACCAAACTTATAGCTCAGCATGGCTGTAGTAGTGCCAGGGATCTGCAAGTGTTTCTGTGAAGTATTATGCAGAAGGTTCCTCCTCCCACCCCGGGGGTTGTTGAATGTGCCACCTTGCGCTGTGCCGCCTTTCCTTGCAATACGTAACATCTCCTGATACGTTTCAGGACTCCGGGTAAACAGAGGAGTTACTAGACTTATTTTACGTATGAAATGAGATAGCGAATTAAAAGTCCAGTCCATCTTCCATTTTAAAGTGAAGGGGAGAATTTCTATTTATTTCAGTGGATCAGGCCTTTTTTAAATTACAAGAGTTTTCTCCTAATTGAAAGGCAAAATTTTTCATTTCTTGAAAGGCAAAATTTAACATATATAGTGCGATTAATGCCAAAGTCTGTGTCTGCTGGAGGGGATTCAATGTCTGATAAAGCACAGTACTTGATTGAAGGGTAGTTCTTCCTATTTCAGTAGAATTATTTACTTTCTAAAGAACACTGCTGCGGTTGGGTGCCCAGTTTACATTTATCTGACCTTTTTGAAACCTAAATTATAAACTTTAATTTTAATAAAGGAGAATGATATTAATGCTCTTAACAGTTCTCTAGTCAAAATGGGCCTAGCATGATTTTATGAAGTGCTGATGTTTTAGGCATTGTTCATTGTCTTTATATTTTATTTGCTTCCTCTGACAATTCGTACCTGTGTGAGTGGTTCATTGTTCTGTGTATTGAGCCGTATCTTTCAGGTGGACATGTTTGTGGTTTGTCTCATAGGTGCTTTGAAGTTGGAAAAGACATATTCCGAAAGGGGTCCTCTTTGTATGTAGATGATTTTGCTATAACAGTTCAGATCTACAGTATCTAGATTTGGCCTTGGATGTTCTCAAGGACTGGTGCTGGAATTAGTGTCTTCTGCCATTGGTTCTACATTGAGATGTAGATGTACGTATCGTGGCTTCTTGAATCTTAAACTAGCATAAATAAAAACCTTCTTTCACAGTTGCTCAAATGGTAAAGTTCTGTGCGATCGTATTCCAAATGGTTTCTTTCACATCCTGTGACATTACCCCAGAACGAATTGTTGCACACATGCACACATAGAAAATACAGGAAAGATGAAGACAGGGTAATACAGTGAAAGAAATCAAACAAGTCTGCCTCCCTTAAAAGAGTATAAAAAAAGGCATAAGCACTGTCTTTATTTTCCAGATCCCTTGTCTCTCAGGTCACAAAATTTGGAGGGCTACCATTGCAAAATGTAAACAAGCTCTTTTTCTGGTTATTTTACTGTACTTAATCATTCTGTGCCTGAAATCATGTCTTTTCTGTGCTGCCCTTTTCTGTGCTGCCCTTTTCCTAGTGCTACCTGACGAGGAGTGGTTAGTGGGTCCTGCCTGGAAAGGGCAGGTGGAACAGAGCATCAACCCAGACCCAGCACTGTGTCACCCTAGGTTTCTCATAGCCTTATGTCCTTCAGATGCACAACACTGACGTTACATATGTCCAACTGCACATTTCCCTGCATTTGCAATTAGTGTCTGCCGCCCTCCATAGGTGACATTTATGACACTTAAGAACTGAGAGTAACAAGACATTTTCTTTATCCCTCACTTCATGCTTAACTAGAAAGTTTCTTAAGGATCTCCTGGACATCTGAGAAACCGAGGTGTTTCCTGCCCTTGCAGCTCTGGCAGCTCTAGTGTGTAAGCAGCTCACCCTGACAAAGGGAAGGCCGCATTGGACATTATTACTCCATAGGGATTGGAGGTCATCACTGTGGGTCCCAAGAACAAACCCAGTTAACCACAGAAGATGGGGAGAATGAGCCATGTGGAGTAAATGTTTCTTTTTATTCCTTTATTAAGCAAGCTCCTGGGAAATTCTTTTTGATTGCTTGAGACTGGCACTTGATTCAAGAATGCCCGCTGCGCCTTTTATTATCAGGTTCATTTTAACTAGCATTTTGCTTCAACAATACTCCAAATGCTTTATTATCTATTTTTATTAAGCATTACAATGAGAAGGTAACACTGATTATGCCTCTCCCATGCACTGCAGATTGGCTTGGCCTCGTGCATTGTAATGTGCTCATTCTGCTCCTGCGGTGGCTGCGGCTTCGCAAACGAGGGCAGCTGGGCTTCCTAACTTTTTCTTGCATTTGCAGATTGATCTGCGTTGTTACCGAAAGCTGGAGCGATGGTTGTTATAAAAAGGAGACAGGCACTGAGAAGATTGATATCTAAGTAGAGGTAAAGTTTATTAAGCCTTAGATTACCATCCTAACAACCTTCTCAGCAGGGGATTCAAAACATGACGGCCTGAGAATTAAAAAAAACGCAGGGTAGACTCTCCACTGATTGTCATAGCACCTGTGACCTCTGTGATAAAACACCCTTTTACTTCAGGGAGAACCTGCCCTGCAGTCACATAACATCCCCTTATTCTATCTGTTTCAAAGCAATTACAAAAAAAAAAGTTTCAATGAATGTGTCCGTAGTTGAAATAGTTTTCTGAAGAGTTGGTTTTGACAAGTTTTATCTTTCAATGTTGTGTCTTTTTTGCTCCCCATTGATTATCTGCAGTTCTTCAAGAGATCTGGGGATTTTCTGGCTGCTGCCTAGTCAGACTCAGCTGGGAGCTGCAGAGTAAAGGATCACAGGTCTGTCTGCAAAGGCTGTACTCGTGCCTCTGCACACTACAGTCTGTAACGCAGTTCAGAGGAGGGGAAATTTTCTAAAATCTTTGTGAACAGGAAAAAAAACATTCTGTGAAAATGAGAAGAAAGTATGTAAGTATGACGCAGGCTATGCTGCTTGCCACACGAGCAGTAGGTGTCAAACTTCCTTCATCTCATTTTTGTAAAAATAAAAATGCTGCTTTCATGACTGCAAGATTGTCATTCTTCAAAGTGGTCACAAGAGGGTTTTTTGCTTTTGCTTCTGCATTTTCTGTAGCTGTTAATGCAGTTCCTTTTTCCCAGGTAAACTCTCATATATGCTTGGTAAATTTAGAAGAATAACTTAAAAAAGCCTTTTGATCAGAATCAAATGAATAAGATGATAACTTGCCACCAGATTGCTCAATGTTCTTCAGTGCATGTGGCTGGATCCAATTTTTGCAGTAAATCATAGTCTCAGTTTGTCAGGTTCAGGTTTCATTTGCATGTACTCTCTGAAACTTTGCCTCTCAAAAGATTTAAAGGCAAAACTCTTTTGGATGTCTGAGGTAGATAAACAGCTTCCATAAATTTTTTGAAGTATCTTCATATTTTATACATATGGTATGCCTGATAGGCCTTCATGCTAAACTTGTGCCTTTGAACACAAAGCCTTCATATCAATAAGAGTCTATTTGCTTCCTCCCTGTCCTTTTCCTTAGCTTATACTATTTTCATCATCTGCTGAATGACATCAATGTTTCAGTGCCATATACTCAGTTCAGTATTTATCATATCCAATTTGGCATGCCCTCTTTGCATATAATATGATTGCTGCCATTTTATCATGGCATCTCATTTCATTTTGTATATTCAATTTATCACGTCATTTGCTTTTAATCATATTTTGCGCTCCATTCTAATACATTCTGGGTCTGTTTGGTCGCTCTTTGAAAGCTAACTTTGAGTATATTTTGTTTCAAAACATTGTATGCTATACAATGTCTCACATGTAGTACTTTCATCTTTCTTCAAAAAATTCAACATAAAGCAATGTATTTTAAAAGCCAGGCTCTTGGCTTCCCTTTGGCTGCGATACTTTCAGCCTGGTCTCAGTGCAGACGCCTACTGAATTTGAGTAGACAATATGATGTAAAAGACTGAAAAAATGTCTCATACTCTAACACCAGACATTTTCCTAGTGTATTTTAGGAAGGAACAGAGTAGGAGCCTGTGAGCCTGACTCTGAAAGGCTGTATGGGGGAGGGATAGCACTGCTGGGAACATAATGAGACATGATGGTCAGTAGTAAGGGAAGAGTTACGGTTCCTTTTGGCTTCTGCTCACACCATGGTGGACAGCGTCTTCTCACCTGTGAGCAGCACAGAAAAGCAAGAAGGTATTTTCAGGTGCAATGTGGAGGTTGTTGCTGGCACATTAGCACATGAGCTAAACGTTACTTCTCATTGTTTCTTGTGTAATGAGGGATGGGGTTCAGTGGCCCACAGGAGGCCTTTCGTTATTCCTGAATCATTTTGGTCTTTCCTATCACAGAAATCCTAACACAGATGCAGTTGCTCAGATACCTGGAGTTATCACCTGAAGTCACCCAGCACTGCCTCTGCTTCATCAGCGACAGCTAGCAGGACAGTCCTTGCTGCCATGGGAGCCGTGCCTTAAAAAACACTCAGTGTATTGCAGCTTACACTGTTTTTCAAATAAGTCTAGTACTGAAAAGCTCCAGATGAGTTGGATCCAAGCCACAAAAGGTATAACCTCTCATTTATTTGGTCAGATAACGCTTGCTGATGTATACTGAAGTGCTTTCCCTAGAAACTTTGGACATCTGGTATTCTTGGTGGAAGCACCTTAACTAGGACATCTGGTGCCCAAAATTTGTTGGCCTTTGGACACAGAGTGAAACTGACCTGCTTATTCATTATTTTTTTTCCAAAGTTGGGTTTATAGGGAAAAATGTTGTACTAAAGATAAATTTCCATAATATTTTTAGGCACAAGGCTGGAACAAAAATTTTCTTGACTTATGGTTAAGTCTCACCTGAGATGTGATAAAGCAGCAGAACTGAGAAGAAAAATGAGTCTGAATAACAGGAAAATATGATCTATCAAACTGTGGAGTAATCTGCCAGGAAAATGTTAGTCTTGGTACCTCCATTATGGAAATCAGATTTGACAAATAATCATTAGAACTATACTGTGTAGATCAATCTTTTTCTGGCCTTGGGGGATGTGGTAAACCTCAGACAGTGGGTACTGCTAGGGATCTATAAGCAAGTTCTATTTTCAGTTCTGTTTTACTGCTTTCCTGAGTTTCTAAATTAGCATAATGGATGTGAGGAGAGCTGAATATTGTTGGGGTTTGGTAATTTTTTTCAGCCGCTTTCATTTGGTGGACATTTTATATTGAGGTGGGAATGAGTAATATTATTTTACATTAACACAGTGCTTTCTAAACCAAAGCACGTTACAAGCTCTACACGGGCATGCATCACAGTTCCCTCCCACCGAGATGCAGCAGCCTCCAGCACTGATGTGGGAAACCACATACAAAGCTTCTACTCTAATACGCCGCACAGCAATAGGAGACACAAAAAAAAAAGCTGTCTGCAGCCTGTGACAATAGGGCAGCTCACAGTTTTCTGTCTGGGTGCCATCACCTCAGAGTTTAAAGAGACACATATATCTTCAGTCCTTAAGGTACAGTTATTACTGCTGTACAAGCTAATCTGTTTCTCTATTCTGTGACTCAATTCTTGACTTTGTCAGCTTATATATAATTTAGGGGGTTTTTTTACAACTTAAGTTATTGAAAGACCAACAGAGTCAATACAAGATAACAGGAACTTTGCAGGAAGCTCAGATCATTGCTCTACAATATTAGACTTGTTGAAGGGGAAGGGCAACATCTGGATGAAAAATGGCTTTTTCATTGACCTCTGTGGCAGAGGTCAAAACCAATTCTGATAAATAGCATATAGGTATTGGATTTTGAAAATACTTGTTCATAAAGAAACATATAGTTAGGGTAAGATTTCAGTGAAAGGGCTCCATTAGGACCTTACCCAGCTATGGAATAGGGTAGTCGTGGTGGAGGAAAGGGGTCTGTCTCAAAAGCCAAAGGTAACTGGAGGGACTTTCAGCATGGCAAAAATAGGGTAGGATAGATGCCCCGTCTAGTGGATTTAGG
Organism: Ibidorhyncha struthersii; assembly: GCA_013398815.1. Lineage (NCBI taxonomy): Eukaryota > Metazoa > Chordata > Aves > Charadriiformes > Charadriidae > Ibidorhyncha > Ibidorhyncha struthersii. The sequence continues at coordinate 83,216 of VZSZ01005003.1, read as the reverse complement.
ATTTGTCTATAGAGAAGAGGAAATCTGTCCTCTAAGGTCACAATGCAGAGACAACAGGAATATTTTGTACATTAAGAAGGGAAAAATATGTCTGCGAGAGAAGGATGCAGTTCTAGGACTTACCTGAGTAATACAGAAGAAAGAACATATTGTGGTTGAATTGTCTTCTCTTTGGTTACAAAAGAATGAAAAATAAACCTCCAAGCCCCTAGACTGTGTCTTCTCTGTAATTCGGGTGTTGTCCTGAAATGTTTAGCAGCATGGGGATGAAATAATTTGGAAACTTCTTGGAAATACTTGGTCCATTGCAGGGTGAGAAAGACTGCCAGAAGCCCTGAATGTCACTTCTTCGTTGTGGTATTGAGGGGACTGTTAACCACTCACCTTTCCAGCAGTTTCCCTTCCTCTCAGGCTGAAAGGATAACTGCATTAAATAGCCTACTGCTGCCTCTGTAGAAATCCCTTATGAGCCAGATTCTCTCTGGGTAACCTTGCATTCAACCAAAAAGCTGGGGGATAGGAGCCTTCCTGCATCTGCTTCCTCTTATGTGTTTGCTGAAGTGCTGGGGCATGTAGGAGCACCGTCACACACAGGCAAAGGCTAAACTGGGCACTGGACAAGTCAGTCTGTAGAGACATACCAGTCATAAATTTTTCCTACAGCTTTCCCAAAAGACAAGGAAGCAGCTGTCAGCAGCTGAGAACAAACTTCTTCAGTCTTTAACCCAACCTCAAGTACGTGTCTTATCATCTAGCTTCACTACTGTCAGTCTCCATTTGGACCTCACCCTCCCTTCCCCAGTGTGCTGGTTTTGGCTGAGGTACAGTTAATTTTCTTCACAGTAGCTGGTATGGGGCTGTTTTGGATTTGTGCTGGAANGCTGGGAGGAGACACAGCCGGGACAGTTGACCCCAACTGACCAAAGGGATATTCCATGCCATGTGATGTCGTGTACAGCATATAAAGCTGGGGGAAGAATTTCTCCCTTACCTTCTTCTCAAAAAATATATTACTGGCAATTTCAGACAAACTTCAATGTCAGACAGAAGCTTCTTTCAAAATTTCAGTTCCAGTAACTGAAAAGTTTCAAAACTCTATGCACTGGAAAATGTAGCAAGAATGTGATGTGAAGAGTTTGAGGCACAGGAGTAGCATCTCTGAACAGTAACTGTTATTCCAGGCTCCTTAACCTTACAGGACAGCAAAAACTGAACACTCCTGCTGATATTTGTAAGTTTTTACGCTAAGTGATGCAATATCACACAAACCATCATGCAAGCCGCTTCTACTCCAAGCAGTTTGACAAATCTGTTTAGTGTGTTTGTTCCTAAAATCTGGGTTGTAAGACTGTGAGGTCAGGGACTGATCTGTGGAACTGTGGAGTCTTTATTATGTTTTTAAAAAAAAACAAACAAACTTATAAAAAATCTTGATTATAAAGGTTGACGTCTCTTCATGATCTAAAAAATGTTTACCAGTCTGCTGGTTTACTGCCCAGCTTTTATTCTTGCATTTTGGTAAATGTATTTTGCTTTGCAGTATGTTTTTCTGATATTTTTGCTGTATTTAACCTGTCACTTGCACTCACCACTAATGTAAACACTAGATGCAGATTCATGTTGAATGGAGTTTTGATTCATCCCAGATGATCAATCATTTGTGGGCTGGTTAGTGTTCTTTTTCTTGTATTTTATTTAGGGATGAGTTTATCACTCTAACACAGACAAAACAGTTCAGGACAGAGAGGTAAAGAGTGAATTCAAAACCTGAACTGTTTTGAAGGCCAAAATTCCCCATCATCCCTATCTCTCATGGAAGGCGGGCAGAAAGCAGATCGAGGGATCAGCACATGCCCACGGAGGCAGCTGGAGAAGACAGTAGTGGAGATCGTTTGGTACCAGGCATCTTCTCAAAGTTCTGCCATTGGCCATCTTGGCTCAGTAGGGCCCCATCTTCTGGAAGATCAAGTGATTTAGCCTGATCTCACTCCTCCTCTTCGGCCCCAGTCACATGTGAACTAACCAGTTCCCACCAGCTACCCTAACCAATGACCATTTTCCATGGTTATTACACCAAACCCCACATCCTAAGATTTAAGGATCATTAATTTTGAAAACTGTGAATCAGATCCTTCAGCCCATCTGTTAACCTTCCAAACTATGAGATAAATTTAGAGAGGTTCTTCAGCTTTGTAGGACTCCACTTCAACTATCTAACACCAAGGCTGAACGCTGTTGGCCCCTGAGTACTTTGTCTCGCTGTGCAGAGAATGGGAAGGATCAGGAATCCAAGACCTGTGGTCTCAGAAGCTGCCAAGCAGGAAAGCTCTGTAAGGTATTGTGCAGAAATGCCAAGGGCAGCAGATCTGCAGTGATTATCTTAATGATGGGCTCTGTTATCCAATTACCCTTCAGCTCAAAAGGGAATTAATTCCTCACATTTCTAAGTTTTTTCTCACAGGCAGAACAAAATATGAATTATATCTGTCTGGACTCCCACACAATGAGCCACATTGCCCCAGACTCATGACAGAACACCATTAAGTTGCCAGTTAGATGAAACAAATGAAAATATTTTTATGTGGTTACTCTGACCCTCCTCAGACAGGATATCAGATGCAGCTCCACAATAACCATGAGTCCCAAAGAGCAAAACCAAGACAGATGTCCCACATCAGCCTGTCCCCCTCAGTAGGCATCTAACAAGACCCAAACCCTCATCAGCTGCTATCCTCAGCCCGGTTTCATTCACAGGTTCAGACACAGGGCTCTGCTTGCACTCCCAACTGCTTCCACTAGTGTCCTGCTAACTTGGATCACCCTTTTGGCCAACCTGAGGCTTAACGCAAGGTCCAACAAGGCAGAGCTGAATGAATAACTTTTTTTCCAGAAGTGCTATGTGTGAATTACAGACTTTTCTGCTGTTGTCTCTCCACGTCAGCTAGGAAAAGGTATTTCAACTAGTATTCTGCATCCCCTACTGCACTTCAGCAAACTGAGTCCCAGATAAAGAGGAAGAAGGGTGGAAAAGGGAGATGTGTGGGTTTTTTTCATTGAATGAAGCTTCTGCAGAAGGACTAGAGTGAGTAGGTTTTGAGGAAAAAAAAAAAAGAGGAAATATCCCTAGAGCCCACTTCACAGCCAAACCTTCCTTTTCTAAAAACAAGTTTGTTGTCTCCCGAGGGATGTTTTTTCTACACTAGGTACTCAGTCAAGCTTTGCGCTAGCAATGGCTTCCAAGCACGCTTTTTGAGGCATCAGAATAAACTCTTTTCATGGCTGTAGGAGAGTTGTTGTTTAATGGAGTCTCTTTAGAGACTCAAGAGAGCAGGCAGCTGCTGCATGCTAAAAGCAGCTTACACTTGCTGGGGATGAACAGAGAAGTACAAGTCCCAGGGAAGATGCTCAAAGAGAAATCTGTCACAGACTCAGGGGTATTGTTGTCACTGTATCTTACCATTTTCAGGTGGCAAATATTTCCTCCCTTGGCAATGGAAAGCCCAGAAACAGAAGTGGTCATACTCGTGATACTCTGCTACATGGAGCTATAGATACTATTCACAGGTTTTATGTCAAATGAATCTGCAGTGGCAAGTAAGAATTTCAGATGCTGGCAGGCAAAGTCTGTAAACATCTTGTCAAATAACTCACAGCAGAAACACTGTTCTCCAGAGGGGCAACCATGGCCCCATTAAGGGATCTTGCCTTGTCCAAGACTTTGAAGACACCTTTTTCTTTCAGGAAAATTTTCTCATTAGGAACTCAATTCTGAGGCAGAGGAAGGTTTCCTTAATTCTCCACACAGGATCAGGAAATGTTTGCTGTCTCTCATCAGCGTGGTATAAGTAGTTTTATCCCTGTTTATTCCGTACTATTCTCTGTTGCATGGGGAAGCTAAAGAGGTGCACTGATTTCTTTAGAGCTCTTAAATACTCTGAAAACTCCACAAAACCCACTGAACAGAAACATCAGCCTATTATTGCTCTGTATAATGAAACATCACACAATTTAGAGATGTATGAAGATATATATATATATATAAAAAGGACATTTCAATTTCTGCTCCCAAATCCATCATTTTTTCTCTCTCTACTTAATGATAATGAGATTCTGTTCAGGATTGTGGAGCAGGAAGCTTCGAAAATTCAGGTTCTAGTTTCATTGTGTATATAAGTTGTGTGGAAAAACAAAACAAAACACAACACCCCCCCAAAAAAAACTTAAAACTAAGCTTATTTTATAATGTTTCATACTTTTTTTTTCTCAGAAAGCATTCTGTAAGTATAAAACTGAGCTGATGTCTCCTGCTGCATTTCTAATTATCTGCCTAGCCGTGGAGTTGCGCTACCATTGCTCTGCCCAGATGAAAACATTCTCTGCAGCTACCTGTTTGTGCTTTGTTAAGGATACCATGTCTAAGGAAGAACCACAGTACCCAGGGTTAAACAATGCAGGACATAGTTTTCTCCCTCTCCCCCATGGTCAGTGTTGTTCCCCTTTTCCAGGGGGAAAAGTCCAGTCTCATGATTTGGTTAATTTGACCTTAGCCACTTTAAATAGCTCAGTCTCTAATGACTGAGTCATGGCTTATTGTCACTACCAACCAGTGCGCTTAGTGAGGAGTACCAAAACCGGAAGAGAAGAGTCTTTTTCCTGAGACACAAAAATGAGCCCCGAATGTGAATGGGTTTCTCATAACTCTCACAAGCCATTACATCAGCAACAGGAGAAGAGGAAGATCTTCACACAGCCCTGTCTCACTTTTCTCCAGGCACACTTGCTTTCTGCACTAAAGCCACATCAGCTCTTGCCATGGAAAACTTTGGTGAAATTGCTCCAAATACCCAACGTTGATGGGCACCCTTCATGGGTAAGGTGTTGAGAGCCTTCAACTCCACTAGGCTTCAATACTCTGCACAACCTGCCTTTAAGATGTGTTGAGTTTCAGTAGTGTGAGTGGGGATGGCACTATATGTCCATGGTTCCTTCTGTAGAGAAAAAAGCACCACTTTCTTGAGGGGTTTAGTAGGATTGTTAATAATGCCCCCTTCTACAAATGATTGTGCTCTGGTATAAACACCAGAGTGAAGCTAGGCTTTTTACACATTTTATTAAAGAGTTTCAATAATATCAACTTTCTTCCCACTGTATAAGTTTCTATAAGCTTTTGATGAGAAATTTAGACAAAATACTTTCCTGTCAAAAATCTTGCTTTGTCTAAAGCAGCAGTGGAAATACCATGAGAATAAAGTAACTTCTACAACTTCATGCCCAGACTGCCATGTCATCTAGTCATCATAAGGCTAAATTAGGAGAACTCTGTAGCAACTTGGGAGTGTTGGCATGAATAAATGGATGCAGGGATTCATATATTGCTCATCCTGGCTGGTCCCTAAACATTGTCATATCTGAAGCCATCCCAGACTTGCAAAGTCTTCTTTTGATGAACAGTACTCAAACTCTTCCCTTAGACCTCAGCGATATTTTCATAAATTCTTGAACTGGAATAATCAATACCCAAGGGAATGCTCCAGGAAAGATCTTTCCTTCCAAGATGCTCTGGGAAACAGGGGACCATGTCCTTTGCTAACAGCTCTTACAAAGCATAGCACAAAGTCACTTCTCTGTGACATGAGCTGTTCAGGCTGATGTGGGGAACAACTGAAGTTACAAAGTATGGGAAGAGCTCAAGTCTGTGAGCTCCTTAATCATCAGAATGGTCAACATAAATTTCATATATGTCTATGTATATGATCTACTTTCCTTTTGTATATGTTTTGTATCTTTTCAATCTTTTGCCCATCCACAACATGCATGCCAACATATTGCTAGCTTTCAGCTATGTTATTATGTGTAACGTTGAGCCCATGGAAGACTTCATTAATTGAAACCAAAATCCAGTCTAGGACAACAGCTGCAGCATATTTTATCTTCTCTATTTCTCTGCAGCTGGGAGCAAACTAATGTGAACATCTTAGGGTAAGAGGAGAAAATGCATAGCAGAGTTTCCCTAAAATGCTTGGCTAATTTTGTTTCCTCCTCCTCTCCTGTGGCAAGTGTTGGTTATTGCCTCTTCCCTGCCCTTACGCACAGAAGCCCACAGCAGGCTGAGATGGGAGCCAGAGCTGTGCCTGCCTCCTGGGTAACATTAGTTTGCCATCCCAAGCATGCATAAACATGTGAGAACTAACCAAAGTTTCTTCATGGGACAGAAAAACTAGTCAATTTTGGAGCTCATGAAGGCTTTACAGATAAGGTCTGACAGGACACCAAAAATGGCATGATTTGTCAAAGCTGGCAACACTCAAGGACTCTCTGAATTCATGGACTGTATTTGTGTCAGGCCTTATAAACACAGTCCAAGAAGATGACAACACCTTTGGCCCTGAGTTCTTATCTGAAAGCCAGTTATAAAATGACCTGTGAAGTTTTTTGGGGTTTATTTTGGTTTCAAAACTGATTGCTTTTTCACACAAGTAGCAGCTGCTGGTATCCTCATGCTATGTGACAGTTTCAGCTTTCTCTTCTCTTCTCTTCTCTTCTCTTCTCTTCTCTTCTCTTCTCTTCTCTTCTCTTCTCTTCTCTTCTCTTCTCTTCTCTGGTAAAAAACAAACCTTAGCCTTTCAAGGTAACAGATGAAAATTTAAAATGAGTGTACCCAGAAGGTGAATAAAATGTTGGATTATTTATTTACTCTTGGGGCTTGTCAAACTGTAAGCTTGCATCGTTGAGCTTCAGCTTTTCCCCAGGATTTTCATTCAGTCTCTCAACTTTTCTGTGCCACCTTCTCTGTGCTGGAGCTGTGAATGTTGTATCAAAATTTACACCACCTTTGAAAATAATTGTAGGGGAATATTTCATTGTTGTACAGATTCTGTTCCAGGATTTAGTAGAAATGCTGGCTTTGAAACAGAAAGGGGAAATAACTACCTTTCTGGAAACAGCTTTGTTTTTCCCCAAAGGATAGTGCTAGGACAAATGAGAAACTTGTCTGGATATTTAAGCTACCAGAATCTGCTTACCCTCTCAAATTCTGCAGACAGAAGAGGGTTTATTCTTGCTGTTGATATTCCTTTGGAGAAAAAAGGGCACACAGAAAATGAAGAATAAACATCCAGCTTCTCTATACTGGAGATAAAAATGAACTCTTCAATCCTTTCATCAAAGAGCTCTGACTCCACATTTCAAGGAAATGGGCCTTGCTCCCTAGCAATTACCCTGAAAGCAACACAGTGACATTTTTCTTCTAGCATTTACAGTCATCTATTACCATGTATAGTATGCAGCTAGATTCACACATTACCAGGCAGTATAACTGTAAGTATGGCATCTGTCATGCTAACACATTTGTCTGTGCTTTCAGACACTCAGATAATATATTTTCTTCTGAGATCCTGCTCATAGACTAAATATGGGAGTGTTCTTTCATTGTTACTGTCCAAATGCTTGAAGTCAAGCATCTTCTGGACCAAACATCAGTTCTTACACATCCTGTGCCCTAATAAAAGCCATAGCAGTCATTCGTGAGATCTGCAGTGTACAGTTAAAAAAGCTAAGATTAAGCTTAAAATAAACAACTAAAATGTGTTCCACATTACTTTCTTTCTCTTATATCAGGTATTAAAGTTCTGAGAAGTACTGCCAAATTCTGTGACCATTTATAAACAGGAATGCAGCAAGCATTGCACCAGAGAATTATCTAAGATTGGGTGCAAAACCCAAATGACACCTAACTTTGAATGAAAGAAAATGATTAAGACAGTTTCCACCTCCAGTTCTGCTTTCAAATAAAATTGCAGCTAAAAATCTCATGAGATTTAATAGTAGTGGAAACTGAGACAGTAACTGCTCTCACAGTTTGATTTTATAAGAACTATTCACTAAATTGTGTTGCTGTTGACAAGCCCAAACTTCAGCAGTGCTGTTCCAGAAGTTCCCTCATGTCTTTATGAACACTAATATCAGTAAGATGTCCCATCATTGCCCCAGTTCTTAGATTGGTTTCTTTCCCTTCCCAGTCCCATTGCCTTTCTTTTCTGTAGGAGATCAGAGTGTGTTTTGTTGATGCACCCTACAGAGCTTTCAGCATTTCCTGGCAAGAAGGACCTCAGTGGTTTTATGTGTCCATATTAGCACGATGTGGTGCAGGGAGTGCTGCCCCTCGGCAGCCCCTGCTCGCTGCCTAGAAGCCCACAGTGACCTACATGTTCATGGCATTGTGTTGCAGGACGGTGCTGTGTGATCGTCTCAGTGCACGCTGTGCACTACAACCCTCCACACTGTCATCAATATTCAACGCAGAATCTTGCTGCTTCTAAGCCTCTGAAAAAAATGTGTTGAACCACAGAAATCACAAGTTATTTTCCTTAGCATGAACTAATTATAGCCAAAATAATGCATATTTCATGCCCTTCTTTCTAAAACAGGCACTATGTCACCTCTTTTTAAAGGCAGCTCTGACAAGTTGGGGAGATAACTACACTTTCTTGGTGTCATTGACCATGGTTGCCTACAACACTGCCTTGAGGTCAGATGTGCCCAGGTGTTTCTGGTTATTGTTATGCGTGCCAGATCAGCTCCTTCCCAGACAGGCAGTTTGATCCCAGTTCTTCCTTTCAGCAGTCTTAGATATTGGGAAAAAAAAAGAAGATGACATTAGAAAGGAAACAACTATTTGCAATTGTTCTCCTAGCCTGTTATTCCTCTGAGACCTCAACAGGCTGAAGCACAGCTCAACTTCTGGTGGTGAGTGACCAGCTCAGTGTTAATAGCTTATTTAGGACTTTTCTTTGTAGGGCTTATTCTTCTTCAGGATCTAAGATAACCTCAAAGGCTTGGCTTCATCTCATCTAACTTCAGTCACCTAAAACACAGCCATCTGGTCCAATGCATTTTTTTGAGATTCACAGAATTCCAGAGTGACTGAGGTGGGAAAAGACGTCTGGAGATCATATGGTCCAACCCTCTGTTCAAGCATGGTCACCTACTGCAGGTTGTTCAGGCCTGTGCTCTGTCAGGTTTCAAATATCTCCAAGGAGTGAGTCTCTGATTCTCTCTGTAATTTATATTAAGTGACAGCAATCTCCACAGGTAGATTCCCCGAAGTGGGAGACGAATCCCCCTGAAAGACTAGGAAGAGGAGGTTCTGCATCTTAACAAGACACCCTCAGAAAGCTGAAGAGCCAAAGTCTGGGCTCCTCCCCTTCTGACGCAGACTTTAACATGTGGAAAGTTTTTCACTGCACTTGCTATGTAACAGGGCAAAGCAAGACTAATTGTACCTATTGTGACCAACTGTTTCTTGGCTGGTGAGAGAGTCTACTGGTTCTTTGCCCACGAAGAGCTTGAGTTAGGCTATTGAACAAGAATGAAGGATTTTGTTTATTTCTGAAGGTGAAAAGCACATAGTTTCATACAAGGTAGTAAAGCAGGAAGAAAGGAAAATGAAAGAATAATTATTGATGGTGTTTTGATAGTAAGTGACACCAGCAATCTCAGAGTTAATCTCCAGTCAACCAGTGAGGGAGAAACATCTTTCTAACTCTATCTCAACTTGCGAGAGCTGCTCATTCCTGCAGCCCACTCTGCTGGGCACTCTATCTGAGATGCCCTCTATCACATCTCCTCCCTCCCACTCTTCCAATCTCATTTAAAAGCTATTTAGCCATGCTTCTGCCTAGTTACTCCAGTCTGTTTCCATTATGTGTAACTACACTCCTTCTGCCACACTCTGAGGTGCTTGCCTGAAAGGCAGACTAAAGAAATGGATCTCTTTGCTAGGGTCACTAAACGCTTCTCATCATAATTAGCCAATCTATTAAATGAACGTTGATGAATCCATCTATGCATGGAACAGCCCATGGAAGGCTTTGTAGGGAAAGTACCTGATCTCAACAAAATGATAATAAATGGCATTTATATCAGGCATGGTTTAGAATCACATTTGCCCTGGCTACTCCACATATCACAGTCAGTGAAAGTGGTATTTGTTCTTGTTTTTTTCTGCATTGTTCCTGCTTTCAGCGTATTGTAAAAAAATCCCCATCACATTCTCTGTTCTTTTCATTTGTATATTGATCCCTATTCTGTTATTTGACATTATTTACTATGCACTTATTGGCACTATGTGTCTGCTAGCACAGGTTGAAAGCAGCTTCTCCTTGTCTGTTTCATTGTGGGGCTGACAGATATCCCCACACTTATCTAAAATATTACTCTCAATCTGAAGCAATGAAAATTCTTAAACCAAAATATACTTTGTTCCTGAATTCGATCACTGTTAGCCTTATGAAAGTTATTCAGAAATTTTTGCAGTCTGCTGCTCTTACCCATTTTATCTTGACTTGGCATATGAGTTAGAAGGGGAAATAATTTACCCATGAAGGCAGTTTCCTGATTTCAGTGTCTGTCCTAGTTGGTGTGCACAAATAGCATATCTAAGAGGAGACCTGTCAGAAGTTTTGAAAATATTCAATCACTATTTTTCCAGACAGAAGACTCACCACAATGTCTTCCATCCTGGATAATAAATAAACAAAATGCCATGCAGAAATGAAAAAGACAATGTCCAGTAGAGAATGTCCTGAGGGCTAACTGCAGCTGCACTACTGGCTGGCCTTAACTGCAAATGGCGTGCTGCAGCATGCTTAGAAGGAAAACTAACATATCCTGTGAGAGCTGGGAGAACTTAAGCTCACTGAAAATTCTTTTCAAGAATGACTTTTATACATTGGATCTCTAATATAAGACTATTTGCAATAGATTATCTGTAGTATAGCTCCCACGGCATTTGCTTGCCTAGTACCACTGACAATTGTGCTCAAATTCCACACCTGGAAAGTGAAACTGCTTTTCATCTGTTCCAACATCTAAGTTAGCCATCTTAGTTAAAAAAGGCCACTCCAGGAAAAAGATAGGTACCTACAAGACAATGGCTGAGCAAGTTAATATGGATATGATGAATTGCTCTCTTGAATTGCTTTTTTCTCTCCATAAACTATGATGGTAGTGTTGGAGCTGCATCAACACTAGCAAAATGAATAGGACTAGAACATGGGCTTGAGCACTGACCCACTACCATCCGCATGGCTTAATTATTGTTACACTACCTGAAATGACCCTTCTATGTTGATGGAAAGGAGAGCGAGAGTAATGACTTGTAGGAAACGGAAAGAGATAGGGAGAGAAAACATCAGATATGACAGTAAGGTAACATAACTTTATTAAGTGTGTAAGGAGATAGATATAAGGTTTTCTTTTCTCTAAAGGCCTCCAGCATTTCTACAGAATGAATAAAAACAGAAGAAAATATTTTTTTAAATGATATATTTGAAACTTTACCTATGTCCCAGTATCTGCAGATATTTACACTGAATAGTCTGGAGTTTTTATCTGCATATTCATTGATAGTTTTTCATGGTTGGTGGAAAAGGTAATCTACGATTTCAGTGAATGTGGCTCAAAAATTCGGTGACCTCTATGAGTTTGTTATTCTTCCTAGTTTTGTTGCCTTTGAAATGGTGATTAGCACAGTTTTGAAGGTCTTACCTTGATTAGACTAGAGGAAACTAGGACTTCTTCCAGTACAAAGGAAATGTGTTTTAGTTTTGTCCTTAGAAGATAATGTGAAAATAAAAGTTGTATTTTTCATTGTTTGTCTTTTCAAAAGCAGAAATCACTAAAGCTTCCTGAGTTCTTATATGTGGTTTAGTGCCTTGCCTGCCACATCTCTACTGTTTTGCAAAAATAATTTCAAACAACAGTTGGACCCAAGCTTTGATTAGAGCTGCCTCCTTCAGAGATGTCTCGCTCTCTTCTCCTAGTGCTGCCAATGTGTTATCCAGTTGCTAATGCCATTTTCCAGAGAATCAGTGAGCATTGTTAGGGAAAGATAGAGCTCAACTTATCTCTTAGGTAATTATCTCGTAGATATTTGAAAAGTGGCAGGAGATAGCCTATGTCCTAGAAGTGCAAGTTCCTCTCTACGAACTGTGCAAAAACCTTACAGTGTTGTCAAACGTCTCCATTGCAGGCACTGAAAGTTAAATGAGCTGAATTCCAGCATGACTGATTTGTGGTGCTGCTATCGCTAGCTATGAACAGACTTCCAGATAGTTTTCCTTGAAATGCTCTTCTTACGCCAGGGTCGGGATCTTTAATACATTTGGCCAATACTCTAAATTAATTTTACTTCTGGTAAAGTTGTGCATACAAAGATAACACAACAGCTCAGCGTTTGTTGCCAGCTGTCTCCAAGCTACGCTGATTTGTTTTTTTGCCTCCGTTTGGAGGTGCCTGTGGAGTCTGGAGCTGTCTAGATTTGACACTAATTCTAGCACCTGAGACATTCCTGCCTGTGAAGTCAAATTAGATGGTGTTTATAACTTGTCACTGCCTTCCTGAAGATGGGTTCTCATAAACATTTGCTCTTAGTCTTGGAAATCATCAGATGCGTACAACTAGAATAAAAGGAGAGGCTTAAAATACTAGGCTTGTATCACCTAGGATTACTATCTTCATCTCAAATAAAAGCAAACTATAAAGAGATGGACCTGATTCCAAGTACTTCTGAGCAAGAACTGTGCTCTTTTAGCATTATTATGAGACTGAATTATCATCATAAAATATATGGTCCTTTTATTGTGGTAGGCAGACCGGATCTAATGGGGGATCAAAGGCTGTCTGCTTGACACTGTACAAGTATGTACAAAAAATGATCTAGAAAGACTAGGCTGTCTGTCACTTAACATACTTTAGATGTAGCTGTGGAGAAATGTAAGAGAGCATCATAGCATTTCAAATATGTTTAATTTACTAGGTTGCCCCATGAACTTTGTCAGGTATGTTTGAGAAGGTATTATCCCCCATTTGGTTAGCTGGCCAGCCAGTCTTGCTGCACCTGAATGTTGCTTCTTACTGTGACCTTTGAAAAACTGCAATCAGTGCTGTAATTGGAGATGATCATTTGGTGGAGAACAAGAGAAATGCTGATGAAGTGCTAGAGGGTTTAAGGTAAAAAAAAGTAACCAGTTTCTTCAAAAAGTGAAAAAAAAGGAAATACAAGAGTCTACAGGCCAATTAATAAAGATATTAATTGACAGATACAGAGAAAAGAGCCTGAATACTTGGCACTAGCCATTAAGCAGTACTGTACAAAACTACTATCATTTTTATTCAGCTAACAATTCTACTTGGTGATGGGAACATAGTGACAATTTCCATTACATGTGAAAGGTCAGTAATAGGTACCAAGGGCCAAATTCCACAGTGCTTTGTAACTATATTTGCCTCTACTTTTTTTTGTTCTTGCAATAGGGGTAAATTTTGTATCAATTTCTTCCATTATTCTAGACCTCATTAGGATGAAATATGGTTTTGGAAAGAATAATACAGTGGAACATTTAGAATTAATTGCGAGTTTTTAGAGTTACTGCTTTAACAAACTGCTAGGTGTCTTTTTAAAGCTGACAGAGTAAACACCATTTGGCTCCTCAGTCCTGCAAGGAGGCTTAAACAAAGCCTTTGTATTGGGGTTGGTAGACTGAGTTTCAGAGAAGTCTTGCAGGGGATTCTCCAGGAGACAACCTCACATTCAGTAGTGTTTACAGCTATCTGAAACCACCATGAAAAAGAAAAGGAAAGAAAGAAGAAAGTGTTCATTGATTATGATACTGAAAGAAATAGGAAATATTTTAAAAGAGGTTGAATTAGGAGATCAAATATGTTAGAAAAATGGGAGCTAATCTTACTTTCTCCAGGAATCTAAGGAGGCCAAGGGCAATACTGAGGATGAATGTACTGAAATTGTGTCTTTCCCAGTTGTCAAGTTGCGGTCATAAAACTGCAGCCAAAAGATCCAATTTAATGAGCTCATGGGAGAAAACTAACCCTTATCTTAATTTTTGATTTAGACACTCTCCCACCCACCCCCCCCCATTCGTTTCTGGATGGGATTCAAGTTTCTGACTCACTTTGTTATCTGTGGCACAGTAACTACCACGAGAATGTCTTTTTGGGGCTTGATACCATCAGGAACATTGATGTGATGTTTGTTTTTTTTCAGACTGTACTATCTACTGCTATGAACAGCCTTGAGATTGCCTTTTATTTCTTTAGATTTTCTTTCAGTTTGCTTGTTTTTTTCTTTTAAATAGGAAATAATCCTTCAACTGATATAATAATAGTTTCAGATAAATAAGTGCACCAGCCCGCCCTGGTGCCTGGGGTTATTCCTCCACAGGTGCAGTTCTTGACATTTCTCTTTGTTGAACTCTGTGAGGACTCACATCTTCAGGAACATGGTTGTCTAGCTAACAGATGCAGCAGCTTGTACAGAACAGGGTGTAGATGTGTCCCAACAACTGCTTAAGAGAGCAAGTGGCTGCTGAACAACAGTGGACGTGACAAAGGGCATGGTCCACAACATGAAGTGGAGCAGCTATCCCTGGAGCATCAGGGCCATCAGCTGAGCAGGAGCTCCAGAGGGAGGATGTGGCCACCCAAGACTCAGGCTGCAGGGAGTGCTCCTGCGGCAGTGCTGGTGCTCCTGCGGCAGGGAGTAAAGGTGTCCTACCTATTGGAAGAGTGCTCTGGTTGAGGAGCAGAAACGCCATCTGAAGGAGTTGCCAAAGGAGGTGAGCAGTCTTTGTCATATTCAGGAGGATTACTGGGACCTGCATAGAAACCCTTCAGAGGCAAGAGACTGAACATGCATCACGTGAAAGGAGGGACAGCCAGAGGCTGTAATGGATTAAGGGGTGGATGATAGAGATCAAGGAGGCTGGAGACATGAGACTTGGCAACAGAGGAAGGCTCCTACTCCATCTGCAGAATGGTGGGGAGAAGCTTAGTGCCCTGGAAAGTGGCAGGGGGCACAAGCTCCACCACAAGAGGCTTTGGATTTGATCAAACTTGAACCAAATATCTGCACTAAGAAGTGACAGGTGAGAGTATTTGGAGATTCTCCTTTGTGGAGGGCAGAAATATTCACCTACCACACAAGTGTGCTATCATAGGATGCTTGTTTCTTGGTGGGTGTCCACACATGAGGTCTTGTGAAGAGACTGACAATTTATCCAGCCTTCAGCCTACTGCTCCTTGGTGGTCATCCGCGTGGGCATCGATGGTACTTCCAGAGGTGACCCTGAGCATAGCAACTAAAGGTCGCTGCCCCAAGGGTGCAGGTGAAAGGTATGGGGGCCCAGGTTGTATCTTCTTGATCCTACTGGTGAAGAAGCCAGCACATCCAGCAAAATATGAGTTTGTGTTTTGGTGTTGTCACAGGAATCACTGTGGCTGTTATCACCACAAGGCCTTTTCTGAAAAACACAAACTGCTGCGGAGAGGTGAGATCCACCTGAAAGAGTAAGGCAAAAGCATCCTTGCTAACAGTCTGGCCAAACTTTTGAGGAGGCCTTTCAACTGTGTCTGCTGGGGGATGATGCCTGCATTTAAGTGAGGGAAGGGAGATCAGAGTTGGTGAGTACATGGGGAAGGGTGATGGGAGCAGGAGAGCCCTGAGGAGGGTAAAGCAGGTCAAAAAGGGGCCCTCCTCACACGCTCAGACACAAAAGCAGAGTCTGAGGACTGGACAAAAAACTACCACAACACTGGGATAACTGAGCCGTGGTGCGGTAGGTTGCCTAGACACCTAGATACTCAGATATTTCTTGATGTCTAGAAAGTCATAACATTGAAAATAGATATAATCCCAGCACTGCTCCCTCCCAACGGCATGGCATTGCTGCTTCATCCGTGAAACCACAAGTTCCCTACTGGCTCGGCAGGCTCTGTACTTCCTAAGTTTGTGGGCAAATAACATCAGTGTTGTTGGTTAATCAGTGTGTTAAGTATGACTTAAGTGTAAAAGATCAGGATCCTCAGGAGACATGGGTGAGGGTTGCTTAGTTTGTGGATTCCAGACTGGCTAAGGAGAAAAATTAAGGACCTATTTTTTTCAGATCAACCTAATACAGCAAAGTCTCTGAGCAGACAGGGGAACAGGACTTTGGGCAGAAGAAATTTAGAGAAAACAGGCAGCAGTGATGTCTCAGGTGTCTAAGCAGGTTAGAGGCTGTGTTTACAGACTATTCTGTTAGAATAAGGTATCTGTATTTCACTAAGGTGAGTTTTATGCACCTAATATCTGTTTTAAGACCCAGTAGCACTAGTCACAGCATCCTATCATTCAGATGTCTCTTTCCCATGTGTGGCCAAAGAAAGCCGGTCCTGCTAGTCATGTTGTTTGTGCAAGACGTGCTTCCCAAAAGGAGCTGTGGATTTCTTGAACATAGAAATAAAAAGATGTTCTCATAAGCAGAAGGCTATATGCTAAAGGCCATGTCATGTCCTCTTCCTTGGTTCTCCAATGCAAAGCCAGACAAATCTCATGAAACAACACAATGTGTTTCTTGTTTTTTTAGAGTTGAGGAATGTGGCTGCTATCAGTGCAGCCACAAACAGAATGTACACAAGCCCTGGGAACATCTTGGAGAACAGAATTTATCAAGGGAACATAGGAGTCATAACAACTCCCACAGGAGCACCAGTCAACATTAAAGTGTTCGTGTTGTGACTGGCTAGTGCTGATGATGGAGTTTAAGCTTTTGCTTTTCCATCCAAAGTGCACAGCCCTTTTAAACTAAATCAGTCTCCATATATGCCACAGGAAGATTATTTCTGTGGTAATACTGATGTGTGTTTCGGAGAAGATCCCTAAATTACCACATAATTAGATGTGGTCTGAGATTCTTTGGTGCAGAAATAATTTTCCTCCTTTAAATTGCTTTTCTAACTTACCATTCTTTCCTGGAATGCTGTCCATTGTAAACTTACAGTTCCTCTGTAAAACCATGTAAGCTCTGTTCAATTGAAGATGATATAGAAAATGACTCAGATGATTTGTCCTTTCCTGGCACATACCTTTCACAGGATGACGCTAAGTAGGAAAAACTTGATAGAGTCTTCTTCTGCCCTATCTGGATCCTATTACATTTTCTGTGAAATGACTAGAAAGATTCCCATCACCTTTCAGGGCACCTGTACTCGTACAAGAGCTGTGAAGGAGGTGGACTGCTCTCAGACTTGTTCTGCTGTTCTCATAGCAAATGCAATGCCAGATTTCTGTGAGTGCTGCACATACCGTGCAGAGTCTGTGAGCCTCTTTCAGTCCATTGCTATTTATAATAGCTGATGATTATACTTCATTTTTCACCCTGATGGTCCCAAAGGACATTGCAAACATCTGGTTGAACAGCAATCCCTGGATCAGCAACTGCTGCAATCCAGCTGCTACCAAACTAAGGCATGACGACTGCTTAGTGCTCAGAAGGAAGAGAAAACTGTGGCGTCTTTAATCCTCGGACCATTATTACTACTGTTCTCTCCAGGATTTCCAGTGCATTTTCCAGGATTTCACACATCAGACAGCTCAGCTGGAGAAGTAGTTCTGAAAAACAAAACATCTAAAAATCACAGAAGAATGACTGCTGTGCATCAAGAACCTGAAATAAGGCACCTGCCCATGGGCAGGCATTTCATCACTGTACGTCTGTTCACCTGGGACATTCTAGAGAGAAAGAAGAGATCCTGAAGTATGCACCCAGGTGGACCTGACCCTCCTTATTGGGGTGGCCTTGTGTCCACCAATGAATTCTCTGATCTTTTATGTGACTCGGAATTTTATCCAGTAAATCCTGTATTCAGCTTAGAGTCCTTGGTTGAGTCCTTGCTTTTAGAAAGATGTCCTGTATTGCTTTCAAGTCTTCCAGTAACAAAAACCACCCCACAGTGGCTGATGTATTGTCCCAACAATTTAATATACTGCCTTTTAAAAGGCACAGCTCATTCTTGTGTTAAGTTTGGTTAACGTCTTCTTTCAGCCATGAGCACACTGAATACACAGTTTTCAGACAACAAGTTTATGTGCATAAATCTGCTCCAATAATAAACTTTTGATATCTGCTTTGCTTTATCAAGGAAAGAGATTACAAATCTGGTAAGCCTTTTTCCTCTTGGAGTCCTGTTGTTAAATGATATAAAACACTTCGAAAAAGAGGATCTTTCCCAGCTAATGGGATTTCCTAGATTAACTTGTGTCCGTGACTAATGTTCCTCCCTTTCCTAACATATTTCAACATATTTATGGCATCTTTGGCTATGACTATATAAGTAAACTGAAGAGAGTTTGGCGTTGGGCTCAAGCACTTTATACGACCATGTGCACTGTTAAATCTTTAGTACTGTCCCTTGCATGGTTTTGGCCTAAGCAAACTGATTTCCCCCCTCACTGGTCTGGAGGATACTGATATTTCAAAAATCTGAAGCACGAGGGGAAGTCTGCAGTGCATATTTGTTTTGAAAGTCACGGAGATGCACTGTGTGAGGCTGGCCTAGAGGGATGTGTGGTGTTAGCTGCTAGCGTGCAAGGCATGCTTAAGGCAGAGGGCAGGCAATGCCCTGTTATTTTATTCACATACTATAAACACAGCTTTTATGAAAGCCTAAGTAGTCATTATGGCACACTACCACAGGGATGTAGTAATAGAACACTATTAGGCTTCTTCAGAAAGAAGTGAAGGCCCTTGACACCTTCCCCAGGGTGCGTGAGTACCTGCAGCCCATCGGGAACCGCTGGGGAACACCTGGCTGGAGCTGCTGGATGGCTGGTAGAGAGCTGTAGATGCACAGATTATTTTCCTGCTGAATGAGCAGTTGTTGTATGCCGACTGAGAAGGTCACGCTCCCTGCTTGTGCCCAGAGTGCTCCAAGCTTCTATCTAGCTGGGAAATCCCAGCTGCCTATGGAGTAACCATAGGGGTGCGTGCCACTGTTACCGTCTATGATGTGTAGTGACAGGATCTGTCAAAAGATCCATTGCGTTTGAGTGCTCTGTTTTATATACAACACCCTACTCATCTGTTTGCAGGAGGCGTATCCACAGAGGTATGTAGGTGCTTCACCATTTTTAGAAGCCGAACTCCCCCACTTTCACAGGGAATAGGTACCTAAATGCTTTTGTAGTGTGAGTAAAGAGTCCTAGAGGGAGAGTGGCTATTTTTTTTAAAAACACTCTTCCTACTGTCTCTTTGTCCTTTCTTTCCTCATTTCTATTGCATGCGTCTTACACACAGCAATGTTATTTTTGTCTGATTTTGAATGAGTGTATATATATGAAGTTACTGTTGTATAATATTATTGTTGTAGAGATTAATTTGGCAAGTAAAATTGCCCCCTGCACACCATAATGAAAATATAGCATATTTTAAAATTCATCTGAGTCAGATTTAATTTCTTGACAAGTTGTATATTTAAAAAAAGTAATTTCATAAAAATTAAACATAGTGCTTATTCAATCATCTGTTGCAGACATCTGCTGCTGATATATTAGTTTGATTTATCATCCTTAGCCTGACAGGGCCCGATCCTGTCCCCAAGGAAGTCATCGGCAATTTTCTTATTCCCTTCACTCAAAGCAGGATAAAAACTTCGTTCAACTTATTACTTAAGGTGAATTATAATGTAATGTTCTTCCACTACTCTGCAGTTAAGAGTTTAAAGTTTGTGCGCCAATGGTATTGTGATATTGTATTTTTTTCCAAGTTCTTTTAAACATAACATTCCTGTCATTAACATTTTTGCGATCTCCTGTAGGTTCGTATTTTAAAATTCACAAGAAAAAGTAGCACTTAAGTACAAACCTGTTTTGAAGGGTACTGAGTTACAGTCAATGACCTCTTTCAGCTGTCACTTACTTGGTACATCTGCCACCAGGTTCATTAATTTTTTCTTCTCAGTTGAATGTTTTTCTCGAAGAGGTATAGTTGGTTTACATTTATGCAGTTTCTCACAAGTATATTATCTTTCATATTCTTATATTATATAAAGCAACTACATATTATACAGTAATTGGAGTTTATAGTTGCTACCTTAAAAATGTATTGTAATGTCTACTTAAACTGCAATATTTTCCTTAAATCTTGTTATTGCTGGCTGCACTCTATAATTAGAAATAAAAACCTTGTGTTTGCAAGTGCACCCTATCCAGATATTTCAGATGAGATGCTTCAAGATTAGCTGCTGTTTTTTCTAATAAAACAGCAGCAGGATATTTTCTATTCAAATATTTAAAAAATACTTATTCATAAGCACCTACCTACTTTCTATATAAAGAAGGATTCTTTTTAAAAAGAATGCAGTAGTACTTCAACTATCCATTTATATGTATGATATCCAGCCATATTAGACATACACACACACCTGCCTCAGCAGATGTTATCATTAAATGCCTATATAAATATTTTTATTTTGACAGCCATAGATCATATTTTTCCATTAACTACAAATACTAGATGCCTCCTACCTTCAGAGACAGCTTGAAAAGGGGCATGTTTAATCACAAATAAAGTCTCAGCCATGAATACTGAACAGCTACAGGGGCTCAGCCATTCCCAGAAATATATATGGAAGTGAGCAAGTGAAGTAACAATACTGTTAACTCCCATGCAAATTTCAAAGCACTGGGCCTAGATGAAATCAAAGCTAAGTATAAAAAATGAATACATTAAACCACCAAGCCATCCCTTACGATGTTAAAAATTACTCAGTCTTCAGTATGTCACACCTTCTTACAGTGGGAAAAATGAAGTTGACAGCTGTGTATAAATGAATGGTTACTCAAGTAGTTATTGTAAAGTACACACAAAAATTGGCTGTGGCGTACGCTCTGGGGCACTGTCTAAGGTTATGTGACTAAAGATGTTGTTGTCTCAAGTGAAATTCTGCATGTTAGCCCTAGTGCAGATTATACTAATAACTGTGCATTAAGTGGTTATGACCAAATTATGGATCTCATCTTGAATGGCAGGAGCTGAGCACAGCAGGTTGCATTTAGTATTTGTAAAGTCCTTGGAAAAAAGATATCCTACAACAAAGAAGTTGTGTCTGAGTTACCATAAGAAAAGACGTTATCTAACAGTGTGATTCAGGGATCTCACGGAACCTGCTCAGTAAGTGCATTTGTTGCGCTTAGCCAGACATGAGTCTTCACTTCCAATTTCCTGAACTCTCCCTGGAAAAACTGTATGTGTAAGTGAAATAATTACAATGAAGTGTTTCTACTCTGAAGAAAAACTAAATGGAAATAAAAATGTTTATGATCCCTGAGTCTGTTGACAAATCCAGACAACGGTCACTGGGCAGGGGAAGGAACTGTTTTTTCATTCTGTACAAGTCCTTGATCCCACTTTCTCTCCTTCTCAAAAAAAAAAAAAAAAAGAGATTTTCTTTTACTTTTCCAAGAAGTTTAAAATAAATGAGTTAGTTGGAAAAAAAAAAACAAACTGCCTGTTCCTTCTACTTAGGAACCTACTTCTTTCCACTGAATATAAAGAGAAGACTGATGATCAAGACAAGTCTGTCAACCCCAAAGGTGAGGCATCTACACCTTCACAGAGCGTGAAATTAAACTGTGACACTCACTGTCATGGGTTGTTGGAGATGTTATCTGTTCAATTAGGTTGAAAAAAGTTACTAGAGGAATTATTGGAAGAAAACGTACTTTAAAGTTCATTAATACAAAGATACAAATTTTGGTTCAGGAAGTCTCTAACCTGAAATGTGCTGGAAACTGGGAATGCATACAAGGGTACGTATGACTTCCTGCCTTCCCCAGGTCTGCATTTTTCCCTGAGCTCAAATTTCTGTCCCCTTGGAGCACATTTCTGAGAACAAAGAGAAGAAGGTGACTGGGTCAGCATGGGTTTGCCAGGATAAATCCTGTCTGACCAACTTGATTGTCTTCTACAATAGCGCAGTTGGATTTGCAAAGAAAGAGCAGGGGATGCCATTTGCTTTGACTTTGGCAAGATTTTTTGTACTGTCTCCCACAATGTTCCAGTATCCATGTTTGGACACCATAGTCAGGCTGAGTGGGTAACCGAATGGGTAAGAAACTGGGTAGGCAAGCTGACCAAAAGAAAAATATGCACTGCATCAAAAGCTAGAGAAAAAAATAGACCTCTTTCTTCAGGTCTTTCTTCTTTTCATTTTTCTATTGTGAGACCAAGATGGCGGAGGCTGGAGAAGTTACTGTCTGAGGAAAGGCTAGGGGAGCTGGACTTGCATAGCTTGGAACAGAGATGGATTGAGGGGAACCTGACAGCAGCCACCAGTGCCTATGTGGAGGTCATCAAGGATATGTAACTGGGCTCATCACAGCTGTGCAGGATGGGAGGACAAGTGTCAATGAGCATTAACTGAAGCAGGAGAGGTTCACCTTCAATATAAGGAGAAACGTTTTCCCCAAGAGGACAGTCAGGCAGAGGTACAGGTTTTGTGCTCTTTGTCCTTGGAGATTTTTCAGGCCCCAACTGGATGAAGCCCTGAGCAGCCCAGTCTGACCTCAGAGCTGACCCTCCTGTGAGCAGGAGGTTGGACCAGAGGCCTCCTGAGGTTCCTTCCAGCCTGAATTATCCTGTGGTTCTCTGGTCCTGTCATCCTATGACTCTCCATTGCTTGACATAAAAAGCAAAGCCAAAAAGGACATTTTGTCTGACCCGACATCATCATTTCACTATTCTTCACTAATAGATGATGAAGTAAAGAACAACTGAGCATGAAGGTAGTTTTTTGAAAGTAATTTATTCTTCTTGTTGGTTCCCCAATCCATGTATTTTATTCCACAGCGCTCTACCAAAATGAATAAAAATATAATAAGGAAACATATTTTGTGTCAATCACTTAGCTAAGAGGTCTCAAACCAAAAGTGAATTCTTATGGCATGGTTTTCTTACGCATCCTGGGAGGTGCTTGCTATTTACCCTAATAAATACTGTTAATAAGAATTCTCATAGAATATTAAGAATATTTTTAATTTCTCTCAAGAAAATAATTATACACATCTCTTCGAAACAGGTACATAGAAAAGTTCTACCTGAATAAAATGTCTGATGATTATGATACCAGTAACAGGCTGAGACGTAGATTTAAGCAACACACTGTTCTTCTGATATCTTTAATCAGAAGTGAGATCTCTTTATTCCCTCTTTGAAAAAAAAAAAAAAAGGAATAATCCTTCAAGATTAATAGAGTCACTGGCCTGCTGTTTGAATAAAAATTGTAATTAGAATTTAGCAATTGTGAACGAAGAAGGACAGAAAGAATTGAAGCCTCAAATTGCTATTTCAAATGTCAGGAAAGGCTGAGTGAATCTGAACTTTGGACACATTATGTATGTGAGACCTGGGGACTGTTTAATCTAAACAGTGGGAGCTATAATCAGTTCTAATGTAAGTGGATGCAACTTCATTTCCATAAATGAAGACAGAGCTGTACTTAGCCCTGTATCCCAATCAACTTCTATATTATAGGCTATGTTAGATTAATGTGCTGCTTTTTATTTCCTATTTTGTCTATGATCTTTGGCAAGTACTTTACCTTTATAGGTGGCATTCATTTCACCTCATTTTGTCTTTTAAAAGTTAGACATCTGTCATGAACTGCACTTATTGTATAGACAACTGAGATTCTAACTCGAGAAATTGGTTTTTTCCTCCTGCAAAAGCATGTAACTCACCCACTGGGATTGTTAACCCTTGGGGAGCAGCAAGGACTCAAGCTGTGATGGTGTGTCCCAGTACCAACCTGACCTTTATCTCCTGTAACCCAGCCCAAGCGATAACAACCAGTGGTGGCCATAATGGCCCGTGGTGGTCATAATGGGAGAATCTAGTCACGATGGCTGCATACGGCTCAGTGTGGTTTTGGGGAGACAGATTACAACACAATAACCAAGGGCTAACTTGAGCTATGTGCCCACACAATACCGATACTGTGGTCAATATGCAAATATGACTATAGGTCAATCGTCTTACCCCCATAAATAGTGAACAGCCCAAGAACCTTTTGAGCTCTCCTACACGGCAGCAGGCTGCACACCAGGCTCTCGCCTTGAGTAGGGTCACCTCTCAAGGTTGCTTCTTGAGATTAAGAGATTCCTTGCCTGTTTCCAGCTTTTTCTGTCTCTCAGCCCACAGGAGATCTTTTAACAGTTTTCCCACTGGCTTGTCAGATGGATTCTGCTGCTCTTAGTCCCCAGGTTCCAGTTTTTGCTTTCCAAAAGCGTTATCTTACTCCAGAAACTTTTAGGAATAGTTAGGCTTAGACTTCAAAACACTCAGAACCTTTCTCCCCTTTAGCATAAAATCATAGAATCGTAGAACAGTTTGGGTTGGAAGGGACCTTTAAAGGTCATCTAGTCCAACCCCGCTGCAATGAGCAGGGCCATCTTCAACTAGATCAAGTTGCTCAGAGCCCTGTCCAACCTGACCTGGAATGTTTCCAGGGATGGGGCAGCTACCACCTCTCTGGGCAACCTGTTCCAGTGCTTCGCTACCCTCATTGCAAAAAATTTCTTCCTTTTATCTATTCTGAATCTACTCTCTATTACTTTAAATCCATTACCCCTTGTCCTATCGCAACAGGCCCTACTAAAAAATCTGTCCCCATCTTTCTTCTAAGTCCCCTTTATATATATGCTATTCCTAATTAATAGGAAAACATGTCTCAAACACATCAAAGCTCTCACAGAATAAACACCTATCAGGCCTAACCATTGGACTTTCAGATTTATCTCCCTTTCTCTGTATCAGACATTAACAAAGGAGACACAAATTCATGTCCTCCTTTCCTTGCTGAGAGCCTGAGGGTCCAGAACAGAAGGCAAATAAATACTGGAACAATATGCTGGGGGTCGGTTACAAAGCGCCTGATGTAAAGTGTGAAGTGGATGAAGCTTTTCCAAAAACCATTTGGAGACGTTTCCCAATTGCAGGCTCTGGTCCTCAGGGTGGATTTCAACAATAAAAGCATCTACAGGGAGGGCAACACAACGTTGTGCAAGCAGCCCAAGATGTCGCTGTGCTTTTCGTGATGCAAATGCCAGAGGGGGTAGCTGGGGTAATGTTCTATTTGACTACTGCTCATAAACAAGGGATAACTCTTGAACAGTGTGGTCACAGACAGAAATTTGGGCTGCAGTGACCGTGGTATGATTGAGTTCAGGATGTGGAGGAAAGCTGTGAAGATGAGTAGCAGAGGTAGGACTCTGATTTCCTTAAAACAGACCTCGGCTTGTTTAAGCCTTTGTTAGACGAATGGGAAGCTACCATCAGAGGAATGGTGCCCAGAAGAGCTGGCTGATTTAAAATAAATAAATAATACTTTATTGAGAGAGGACCAGCAACCCAGAAACTTTGTTAGAAGACCTTTTATGTGAAGTAAAATAATAATAATTAAAAAAAAATAGTACAAGAATTGGATAACAGGACAGCTACAAAAATGACTTAGAAAAGGGTGATATGGAGATGGTTGAGATATCTGACACCTTTTTTGTGTAAGTCTTCACAGCCAAAACCTTTTTCCAGACACTGTGTGCATCATCTCTTCTTGAGAAAGAGAGGGACAGCCAACAGTGGGGCAGCAACAGGTTAATATTACTACCAAGTGATTATTCCTCTTAATTTGGTGACTGTGAGACCACATCTGGGGTAATGTGCCCAAGAAAGACACAGACATACTGGAGTGAATCCTGCAGAGATCATCAAGGTGATCAAGGCACTGAAGACCATGATATATGAGGAGAGGCTGAAAGAAATGGATTTGTTCAGCCTTAAGAGAAGGGTCTAGAGATCTTATTGCTGTCCTTAGCCACCTGATGGGAAGGTACACAGAAGGCTCCTCAGTATGAAGGTGGAGACACAGTAGAAACAGGTTGTGACAAGAGGAATTCTAGTTAGGTACAAGGGGAAAAAATCTTTACAATGGGGGTGGTCAGACACTGTCACAGGTTTCCCAGACCTGTGGAGTTTCCACCCTTGGAGACATTTAGAACTTAATATAATAAAATATAATATACTTTGAGTACAATATAGAAGCTAAATAAGTGTGCACTAGACAAACAGGCTCTTGGGTTGGTTGAAAATCATCTGGACTACTGGGTTGAATAATAATGTCTGGTACTAGTCAATGGCACTTTTTTCAGATGATAACGAGTATCCTAGAGAAATGTAGTAACACCGTTGAAATCTGGGTTGGAAGGGACACAGATGTGGTTCCTACCAGCCATTTAGAAGCAGAAGCCACTTCACCAGGATTAGTTGGTGCATGAGATACTCCAAGGCCATCATTTCACTGAAAATCACTGCATTTTTGCATTAACGAAGCATTTAACCAGGCTAAGAGGCATCAACATTTCTCTGAGGGAAGTATAGCATTTTTCCTCTTGCAATGTGGTGCAATTAGACAGCAATGCAGTTACTAATGTCACAAACCTTTCTCTGAGTCAGAGACTGCCTTTTTCTTCATGTTTGTACAATAGCTAGCAATGTCAGATACCAGCCTGTTTGCATCTATGGAACATCACAGATGTGTGCTACGTATATGTACCATACCATGATTATAGTGTCAAACAGTTCTCCCTCCAAAGCTTTTTTTTAGCTATGTTGCAAGCATATATTTTTTCTTTTAATCTTATTTTAGTGATTTATTTATTTAGAAGTATGAAAAATCAGATATATACAATGACTTTTTTAAATAAATATTTCCCAGTAAAAGATAATTTAAAATATAAAAAATACCGTGTACCATTAGGATATTACCCTTTGTGCATTAGAATTTGCTCTTTTTAAGTGTACTTTCACACTGATTGAAGTTAATGATTGAATCTTCTGCTTTAATTACATGTGTCAGAAGTAATTTATCAACGGAGAAGTAATTAATCCGTGCTTTAATAAGCAATATCTCATATGATCTGTAAAAGAATTTTTAATCTGCTTTTCTGGCCCTTGGAAATCCCAAGGATATTTTAAATGAGATTAAGTGAGAACCATATTTTCTTAAGTTATTCACTACCAGTTGTTTTTAGCTGTAGCTTATTAAAAGAAATGTGGTAGGATATTAAGAAATTGTGATAAAACTCAGATATAGATTTTGTTCCTCAAAACACCAAAAAAAAAGGTGTTTTAAACCTCTGAATACCCAGCTATTCACAGAGTTTTCAGCAAAGCAATTTCACATGCAAAACCATAAACAGCACTGGTGTTATAGTCATGTTTGTTCATAGAAGTGGAATAAGACAGACATCTCTTAAAATCTGAGAAGACTATTCCAAGCTATAGGTTGGTCTGATTCATTAATAATGTTAATGATAACATTGCACTGAAGATGTCACTCACAAGGCATTCAATGAAAGCCAATAAAATGACGAAGTTTAGCATAATTACAGCTTTGTTAACCAACAACAAATAGGGCTTTTATATTGTAAAAGACCAATAAATTAAGGGTTGCTATAACACACATATGCCTTTGAAATAGAATGGTATCCTGCTAGGAAATTCAATAGAGCTGGCTAATAACTAACTGCAATGAATAAATCATGGATAATGAGTAATACTCATTCTGTTGCACAGCTCTGCAAAACAGAAAATGCATCTTAGAACAGATGCCTAATTTTGCTTAAATATTTCAGTGTTACCTTAAAATAAAACCTTAGATTTGACTGAAGCAGTGTTTTGACAAAACATTTCTAACACTGGACAAAACTATAGAACATTTTATACTGCATGCTTGCAAAAGACACTTGTGTTTTCTTGTCAAAATGTGACATTGAAATTTAAAGGGCACCCTTTAAAAGACACTGGACATCTATGAAAAAAAGATGATGATGGAAAAGATCATTTTGGAAATGAAGACTTCCATTTTTTGGTTTTGGAGCTAATCAAACAATGCAATCACCATTGTTCTAATATTCTCTCAACTGTGCATACTGTGTTCTGTGCATAGTCTTTTATGGTGTGATAATCATTATTTTTTTTGGAGTGGTCAGACGGCCACTAATGTATTTATAAATGCTTACATGACCACTAAACATTTCATGAAGCTTAGCATGGATATTTATTTACACTGAGAGAAGGCTGGAAGTAATTGACTATTTTTCATGCACTAGTCTTATCTTTATAAAAAGCCAGTCACCAATCATAAGCAAAAATTCTACGCAATTCAAAGAGCAAATCACAATCAGCAGGTAGCAAGTAGTCACGATGAAGCATTTTTAAAAAAAAAAGAAAAAAGCCTTCCATAGGCTGAATTTTGTGAATAATACGCCATCGCAAAAAAAAAAATCCCAAACAACAAACCAACAAACAAGCAAAAAAACCTAAAACCAAAACCCCAGGTTGAGTCGGTTTGTTTTTTTTTTTAGTGAATAATTTGATCAGCAGTATCTAAAATGTAAGGAATACTCCAGCCCTACCACTGAAATGAATCTAATCTCTATGACCCTCCCAGATTTTGAAAGGGTAATTCTACCTAAACCGAAGAAAGTATACGTTATCAGATACATATATAAATAGATGGATATGGATGTGGATATGGATATTCTCCTTATCAGGAGTGTTAAAGATGGCCACAAAAATTCACTTAATGGCAGATATTTAGGAAGAAAGTTAGCAAATCTTTAACAGTGGATGGAACAAAGATGTTGTTGGTTCATCAGACGTAATTAAATATTAGTTGTTTCATTTCATCTTTTTCTAGCCAACCTGAATTCTTTGTGCAGAGACTGCGGGTTCACTGGCATAGCACCACCCAGTTATGGTTTTCCTTTTTTGCCATGAAAGAAGGGATCTCTCAGTTCTACCCAAGCAGAGAGCTCGGTCTCCCTGCTGCCTTCGCTCACCTCCTCTGGCAAATGTCAACCTCTGGCAAATTCTCAATCAAGAATTATTCCTTGAATAGTTCTTGCACACTATTTTACCTTCTCTGTTGTATGCATATTAAGTTTTCAGACACCTGCTGTATATATTTGGTTTTTTACTTCTCTACACATCTCCAGTTCTTTCTATGCTGTTTATATCTTGCCTTTAAACTTGTGTCTGTTCTACATCAGCAAATTACTCTGGCATCATTCAGTATTATCACTATGATATCATTCAATTACATTGTTTAGTGCAGTTAGCTTTGCAACTGCTACCAATTTATACTTCCGATCCTCAGTACCAAAAACTAATACAACAAAAATGAACCCCAAACAGTTCTAGCAAACATCTAACTTTTTTTTTCTTCTTGCTGTTAGTGCATTTTGAGCTGATGAGATATCACTAAGGCGAATAAACAAATGTGGTACAGCGAATACCCCAGTATTTTCCAGTTGTTTTACTTTAATTAATGTGGTTTAAGTTAA
The DNA here is from genome assembly GCA_013398815.1 of Ibidorhyncha struthersii. Lineage (NCBI taxonomy): Eukaryota > Metazoa > Chordata > Aves > Charadriiformes > Charadriidae > Ibidorhyncha > Ibidorhyncha struthersii. Next base: position 53,980 of record VZSZ01005003.1, on the reverse strand, counting down.
TTTATGGAGTTTTTTTGTCTGCTAGAACGAACTTTTTTGAAAACATGGTGCCTTTTTTCTAATGGTGGATGAGTGGGTAAATGTACAATCCCTGTAAGATCTGAAGTGGAGCCAGAAAGGATCAGCTTGAAGAAGTATCCCTTGTACTATGGGTGTAAATGAGTTCGATTAGATCCAGATTATCTGAAGACAGGAATTATAGAAGAGGAAAAAGCAAGAAATTAAAGGAAACACATATGTGAATAAGCAAATCAAAAGTAAAAGAATGACCAGATCCTCCCTCAGAGAAAACTACCCCAGGTGAGAAGATGGGTACAATCAGATTCCAGTGCAGAAAGTGCTGGAGCACAAAGCCAGCCTCAGCAGGGCAGTGAGCTCTGCTGGGAGATCAGGGCTGACTGCTGTAGGAAATGTCCCGCACATTCTAGTATAACCCCATGGGACGGTACATCATGCCACATCAGCTGATGACTAGGTCAGTTATATTTCTTTGAGTCTCTCTATAAAAATAACACCTGAGGTTTATAGCAGACACTGTTGTGACAAGTTCTTGTGGGTAGTGTGTTGCCTAAACACCCATTTGATTACACATGTGTTGCCATGTGTTGTGGGATGCATGGACCAGGCTGCTCCCTCATCGCAGAGCCCATTCTAACCAACAGAGTGAAGAGTCATGGAAAGCTCGTTCACCGCATGTGGTGTTTTTCACAGGGATTCAGAGATCCACAGGATGCTCAGTTCTGGCATCTAAAGCAAGATGCTTCTTGTGCAAGGACAGAGGACAAACTATCTCCCCCTGAGGAGTGTGACATCAGGGCTCTTCCTCTTCTCTGCTTTTTGCAGCCAAACTGTGCTGTGTGCAGGTCGCCAAACTTCAGATTAAAAAAGTTGGTTCTTATTTACCGTGTTTTCCACAGTAAAGAGATGAAACTGACTTCTGCACAGATACAGCAATCATTCCTGTTCCTTAAACACTGAGTCTAAACACCTTCAAAACAACGATATGGATGTCCAGAGGAAGCACAGTCTGTTAGGAACTTCAACTGTGTGCTTCATCATGTAACAGACTCTTTTGGTCCCATAACTCCTTTTCTCTCCTGTCCTAACTCTATGTCTGTACATGCCCTCACACAGATAAGAAGGCAGCCTTTGACTCTGGACTTCTCCGCGGGTGTAGACACTGAAGCTGTATCTCTTAATTCCTAGCCACCACCCTCATTTACTCCAGGATGTTCCTTTTCTTGCCACACAGCAACACTGAAGTCAATGACTAATTGAAGCATTGGACAAAGATCACCCCTGTCAAAACCCTGCTAAAAGCTCAAAGGATTTCAATGTCTTTATGAGGTTGTGCTGAACAACTTTATCTAACTCTGAAGACAGTCCTGACCAGGGGGCTGGACCGGACAACAGCCAGAGGTCCCTTCCAACCTAGATTTTTCCATGATCTTATCAAAACCTATTTTCCCATCACCCCTCAACATCATTTTCATGCTTATTTCTCTGTTATTTCAGCCTTTTCTGCTCCAAGACCTTTCACTAGACTTCTCAAAAACTTACACAATGTACTGGCCTTCAATACCTTTTGTTGTGCCTGGATGGGGTGGAAAGGGAAAGTTCAGAAGTCACCTATCATTTAAAAACTCAAACCCAGAGGTATGGCAAAAGAGTGCTGAAGGCACTGAAACTGAGAATATTTTCTGTTCAGGTTTACACGTTCTAATATTTTACACTATTCTTCTTTAGTTTAGCTGGAGGTTATAATACGTGCTTGCTGCCTGGAGTGGGGAATGAAAAATGCTGGTGTTAAGCTTGGTGCCATATGGCAGAAGAGCCGATCACATCCAAACCAAAAGTCATTGTTCTAGTTTTGCATATTCTCACGTGACAGAAGCATAGCTTGGTGGCTGACGTCCCTGCTGCACAGATAAAAAGGGTTTGTTCTCAAATTGTTCCCATAAGGAGACCTGTATGCACAATAAGTCAAGCAACGGAGAAAATTGCTTAAGGAGGCTGTGTGATCTCCATGCTGGGAGGTTTTCAAGCCCTGTCTGGATGAAGCCGAGCAGTCTGATCCAACCTGAAGCTGACCCTGTGGTGAGCAGGGGGTTGGATCAGAAGCCTCCTGCGGTCCTTTCCAGCCTAATTGTTCTGCGATCCCAACCCTGCTCACTTGCTAATACATCCTCTATACAGAGCTGCACTTGCTTCTATGAGTTTGGCAAAGGTAAACATCTTCTATACCCCAGCCCAGTGGCATGGTGAGTACTAGGTGATACGGAAAAAGAACTCGATGAAATCTGTTCCTCACCATTTCAGTTTATCGCTTCATCAAAATGCTGCCTCGTGACCAGATTCAAAACACATTGCAGCCAGTGAAAATGTTGACATTTGGATTGGTATATTGTTCCTTCTGCTCCAGAGTATATCAGGAGATAGACTTCAGTCCTGACAAGGCTTCAGTTGTGAGAGGAGGAACAACTATGTCTGATGTGTGATCTGAAATAGTGGTGTACTCACATTTGGCATCCGAATAAAGTGAGGAGTTTTTACAGGAAAGGCTGCTTTCTTAAGGCACCCAGGAGACCTTGGTGCACTAGTTCTTGTCCTGCCACCTACTTCTGCTCTGTTCAAGCAGCACTGGCTGCTGGAGCTTCCTGCTGTTGCATCACACCATTACTCCTTACTGCTCTAGCATTGTACCACCAATTTGCTTCAGTTTTTCACACTTTGCTCTGAAAAAGAAAGAACATGTAACATGAAGAACAATATAAATTTTCATACAGATTTAAGAAAATGCAAACAATCCTTAGATAAACTGTCCTCTCCTGATTACTGCCTATGACCTTTGTCCCACAAGACTGCAAATTGTAGCTTTACGCAAAGATGACCATTCATCCTAGCCAGACTTAGAGGTGGTTAATTGGTGCCAGACTTTTACACATCCTTAAATTATAATCTTTGCTCCATTTTATTACACAGTTTCCCTTTCAACAGAAATATCATTCAAAGTTGATTAAAAAATATATGCAAAGAGAATATCTTTTCAGTGTGCTTGTTGGTTTATTTCCTTTATATCTTCTTCTCTCCACCAGATTTTAATAGGGTTGTTTTTTTTTTTCACACATCTTCAGTCTCCCGTTCTCAATGAAACTTTCTGGGAATATTACTTAAGGGAAAGATGCCTCCTTTTTTTGCCAGAGGTTAGCAGAGGGATTAAAAAACAGGCTGGGATGAGGAAGGAGAGTAACTTGTCACATAGAAACTCGAGAGAATGGAAAGGGAAAGAGAAGCAGAGGATGAGGAGGGCTGGGATCATGAACGGAAAGAGAGATTAGGAAGAAATGGAAGTAAAAATTCAGTTGGAAGATGGATTTTAATTGTCAGCTCAGACCCAAAGATGCTGTAGGGCAAGGGCAACTCAGGTGAATGAGTGAGAGGGGAAGAGGGTCAAAGTTAGTTTTTCAGCTGTGGTAAAAACAGAAGGAAAAGGACTAAGGGGAAGATTCAATATGTTGGAAGGGGGGAGGCATTCAGAGCTGGCTGAGCAAAGGGATGGCCAAGGAGCCAGGACTTGAATAAGAACTCTGAGGTGGTGGAGGGACCAGGAAACACCTGGGACAGGGGGGAAAGGGAAGGGTGCATTAGTCGAGGGGGTGTGCAGCAAAAGCGTTGAGCTGGGAAGAGGTACAGGGCTGAAAAGAGCAATATTGAGACAGTGTGAGCCAGGAGAGAGGTGATCAAGACTTGTGGACAAGGCAGCCATAGATGCATATTTAATTAATGTAAATTGCAGTCCTACCCCTTCTACAGAGTATACATTTGGATATTCTGGACTCTGTTTTTGTTTGTGCGAACAGTCTCACTTGCCTTCTTTTTTATACCCTTTAAAATAAATTGAAAAATTACACATAATTAATGAGAGAAAATAGCTCCACATATGAAAAGATATGTTGCTTTATAAAAATAGAAAGAATAAAAATAAAGACTATCTGTCTTCCCTAGACAATGTGCTGTAATTCAGAGCTGTTTGCTCTGGTAAATATTTAAAAGATGTTTTTTCTTCCTGAACTGAGAAACAAGCTGACTTGTAAAGCCATACAGCCAACTAGTTCAAGCGGATGGTGAGTGACCTCAGCAAACAGGAAAAGAAAAGTGAATGGATTACCGAAATTGTCTTGATATTAGGGCTACAGTATCTGTCTTCCAGGGGGAATTTCTGAAGTACTTGTTTTATACCATTCACTTAATATTTTTTCCTCCTAAGTCTGATTTTTAGGTCAGAGAAAAATTGTCCTTCAACATCTTCTTGAAATGGTCTTATCTCAATTATCTAACACAATCATGTTGAGATTTTCCTGCACAGTACAAACTGTGGTTGTTTCCACATTTGTGAATACAACAGAGTTAGTTTTACCCTGAAATTTATAGAATAGAATAGAATAGAATAGAATAGAATAGAATAGAATAGAATAGAATAGAATAGAATAGAATAGAATAGAATATTTACATGTATTTTGAAGAAGGCAGAAGAAGACAAAACTATTCCCCATGTAGCTCCAGTGTGTTCATGTGAGTTCCGTGAAGGAAGATGGAAAATACCCACTTCATTTTTTTTCGTGTTAATAAACATTAAAATCCTATGAAGGACAAAGCCAAATTTATAAGAAGTTTTGTATTTACAGTTAATGGAAGTGGAGAACTATGAAAAAAATGTTACACACTATTTCTACAATAGTCATTTAATAAACATGCAGAAAAGGTTGACAAATATGTTCAGTTTTGGATGACTGTTGTATTCCCCTCACACCTTGGCATTCAGGGTAGAAATAATTATAGATGGGTCTGAGACTTCTCCCTACTAGAAGGATGATGAACTTTATGGGAATGAGAAACAGAAACAAGACAATAAACCATTCAGAATTAAGACTGGTATTTGTACAAGGTAACAGCATCATGAAAACTACAGAGTACTGTGATGCATAGAAAGTTAAAATACAGCAATGTGTGTATGCATGTATGTATTCATAACTATATACATACTTACAGCTACAACTAACCAGTTCGTCCAGAACCTTGTAACGTGCATGAACTTTTCAGTTTACACTATCCAATGATGTGTCATTTGCCAAGGTTGAATTTTGTCTGCTCTCATGTTGTCAGTCACCAATCTTGGCAATTAACCACCTATATCTATTTCTGTCTGTCTCCGTAGACAGAGTCCAATCTGTGACTGCACTCTACTACCCCATGACTATTCAATTTTCTTAACAGTCTCTTTCGGGGAATTTGATCTTTCTCTCTTCTGTGTTCAAATGAAGCGTGAGGTTTAACAGCTTTCAGTGGTCTACACCAGACTTCTGGCAGAATAAATTGGCAGAGTAGTCTCTCGGATGAACTTATCTTCTAGAAGTCATTCTGATTTGTCTCCATCCCCAAAAGATCTGAGAGTTTTCCATCCTTGTCTGTACTGTAATTTAAGGCTGGCTATAAAAAAGGCTAAAGAACCTTTATTTATATACAAAAAAATGTTAATGTGTGGGATCTGAATCTGTATTCTTATGGCATTCTTATAGAGAAAGACACAGACAATTTACTTTCTCTGTAGAAGCATCCCATAGAGTATTTGGTGATGATATTGATATAAATTTGTTTAGCATCCAAGGACTAGATACAGCTCCCAGCACTTACAATCAGTAGGAGCTTTCCCTGCACTCACCCTGTGGAGGATGTCAATAGTAAAATGCAACTCAGTGTAAGTAATGATGGTAGCATCAGGGCAGGAAGGGTACATTTTGCTAGTCTGGCAATTGATTTCATATATTGTTGGAGGAGGTCAGAGACCTCACACCTTATCAGGCCTCAGCTGCCAAATGGACGGTTATAGTCCTTAAAAAAGCTACGCTTAAGACTTGTCTTTTGGCTTCATATAAGCAGCTGTTTTGCTTTCCATTTGGTGACCTCGTGAAGGGCTGAGTTTCTACTGTCTGTCTCTGTCCAGTGAGATACAGAAAAACACATCTCTCAAACCGAAAGCCATGTGCTCTTCAGAAATATGTGAAGACATCACCATCTTTTTAGTGACTTTTATACTGTCAGGGAAAAAAAATCCTATTTTCAACAGGAAGGTTGTGATCCAGGTATATTTCTATTTTTTTTTACATCTTACCAGTGAAGAAATTATTTTCCAAAGTGTGCAACACATAGTAAAATTTATTCATCAAGAGGCAAATCATATCTCAAGCAGAGAAAACTTTTTTTAACATCACTGATCTTTACTGTGCAATACTTGGTAAATTGATTTAAAACCTGTTTAAAAATAATCAGCAAGGTAATTTAAGCCTCTGAAGGAGTGTGCACCAAATTATGGTCCTTTGCAGGAAAATTAAGAAATGTATTGCTGAAACTAACAAAAGCATTATGTCATGTCTGCAGCTGGCTTAATCAGTGACAAACTTTCTTAAGAACTTTCAAAAGTATTCTTAATAAGACAAATGTTACTTAAGTCCATTTAAAAAGAACTCGTAATGGTTTTACAGTTCAGCTAAATCTGCAGACCTTTTTGTAGGGGTTTTTTGGGTAGGTTTTTGGCCTCCCAACTTCTTGAAGAGAAGATGCCCCTTCTGGGGATATCATTTTTATTGTAGACTGGTATGTAATAGTTTCTTTAAGCATCAAAATGAGATGAAGGTTAAAATTTAAGTTACTAATTTTAGAAGAAGAATTCAGGAAAATCATCCCTAACTTGTGTTGCCACTATATTCAGGAATCTACAAAAGGAAGTAAAAGCCTTTGGCCTTTCTATACCAGATTCATCCTGTATGAATGTTGTATAATAGGAGAGAGATCAGTCTCAAGATGCAGTATTAGAAATTGGACAGTGGGAACGCCCACCTGCTAATGAACAACTGCGAAGATAAATGCAAAAGCTACAGTATATTTTTGTGCTGTGCACAAGTAATGAAAAGAGTCACCATGCTAGTGATGTACTGATCACAAATATCCTGTCCTGATCTAACAGATAGGTGAGATCTACTCAGATCACCGCCATGCTCACAGAGTCTACTAGCTTAACCCTCTGGAAAGACTGGTAATTCAGAGATGTCTCATATCAGGATAGTGGGGTTATTTCGTCTGGACCACAAGGGCTTGAATTCAGATCATGGGCGCACACAGCTATACTTTCTTGGCTAAGATTACATCAGCCTTGTATAATACACTGAATGAAGATTGACAGTTTCAGTATTCAGATGCAATGTGTGCATCTATAACTTTACACATAGAATCACAGAATCACAGAATGATNCACCTAGAGCAGGTTGGACAGGAATGCATTCAGGTGGGTTTTGAATGTCTCCAGAGAAGGACAATCTGCAACCTCTCTGGGCAGCCTGTTCCACTGCTCTGTCAATACCGCTGATTTAACAATTGTTTAAACTGTTCCCGTGATTGAGGAGTTTGTACTGTTCCATCTGAATTCACGTGGAACTAGCCTTACGCCGACAACATGAGAGTATGAATATTGCCACTTGTGTTTACGAATATCAATGTAGGTACATATGTTTTCTCCTAAGTATTGTAAGAGAGTTGTTACAAACCCCAGTGTAATTCAAAAACAATTAAAAAAATTAAAAACTCTCCTCTTAGTTCCCAACTCTCCTCTTACTTCCCCTACTTCCCATGTCCCGGGGCAATATGTAATCAGCAGAACAGTTCTTACACCACATTCTTCCCTCCTCAGCATACAGGTCATGACTGGAAAAATGGAAGGGCAAGGAAGGGACTGTGTCCCTTTGCTGTGTGCCATATTATCATATGGCACCAAAGTTCCTCAAACTGTATTTATCCTGTCTCAACATCCAGGTATCCACTTGGCTTAAACAGGGGGTGGGACACGACATGACGTCATTAAATTGCTTTTAACCTTTGTTTTAAAAGTAAGCTGGAAACAAGCTCATAGACTTCAGCTGAGTGACCTCCAGAAAGCCCATCAAAAAGGCACAGTTATAACTTACCAGAAATGGAGCATTTCTGCCCCCTCTGCCTGACCCAGAGAGACTGTGAGTCTGTTAGAGCCCTTTGCCAGGAGGGTAGTTCCTCAGTTTCTTTAATCTCTGGCATCATCCAAGACTTTGTGTGGAAATTGCAGGCAGGAGGAAAGACTGTTGCATCCAAACATCATTTTACTGCTCTGGCAGCATAAACCGGGCAGGTTTGACCTCTAGGAAACACTGTGGAGTAAGATCTTTGGAAATTATGGAATATCTCTACAGCACCTCTTTTTGCAAAACACTGCATCAGCAAGCAAAGCCAGAGCTTGCTGTCCCTCAGCCTGTTCTTGACTAAGAAACACCTCGTTGGGGTAGTGGGGAGGAGAAAGGATGACAGAATTTGGCTGGGCTCCCTTCCACTGACATCTCACCAGACAATGATATCCAGACACTGAAGCCATCTGCGTGTTGTAAATCTATATATTACTAGTGTCCACATACCACTCTTGTTTTGAGGACATCTGGCATATCTAGAGTCCTTTGATGGAACACAGAAAAACAAAGACCTGTAGTCAAATACAGCCTGTCACAGAGAAATTATTAACTTGCCCATCCTTCTGGGCATGAGTGTCCTTCACTCATTCTGGGTAGCCTTCTACAATATCCTTTAAAAGGGTTGAAGTACCCCAGGAGAACCAGGGCCTGTGATGATGAGGCTACTTTCAGGTGTCTGTAGAAGGCCTCATCCACTTCCTCTTCCTGGTCAGGAGTCCTGTAGTAAACACCTACAACAGTGCCACCCATATTAGCCTGTCCCTTAATTCTCACCCATAAGCTCTCGACTCATTCTTCATCCACCCCTAGGCAGAGCTCATTACATTCTAGTTGCTCTCTCACATAAAGAGCAACTCTACCAACTCCATTCAATTAAAAAAAAAAATCCTTTTTCATAAACTTCTGTCTTTTGGCACCTTCTCATTAACTTTTCTGAACATTTAATACATGGTTCTTGACACTAAGTGGTTTTTAAAAACTTGCATTATGTCAGCTTAGACTCCAGTAAGTTTACCAGTTTTTACTGTCTAAATCTGAAACTGCACCCCAAAAAAATAGGGAAACAGTTTGCTCAGTAAGACTTATTTTCTGTAACTTCATGCTTGCTGACATGCCTTCTATTCCCAATACATAAGATGTAGTTTATTGAAAACCTTATCAGATTTTTCCATTACTTCCATTACTTTGGCAGTAGCTCCAGCTGGCAGAAGAATCAGAGTGTATTTCAGGCATGTCACTGTGGATGTGAAAGAAATAGCATTGCCTGCATCAGATGACTGCAATTGATTAAACACGATAGATTTAATTTTTCCCACAGCTGACGTCTCAGTTTCAACAGAAGCTCTATCAGGAGCCCGTGTATGGAAATGGAGTACACAGCAAGGACTGTGTTAAGTCAACTGGATTTGTTAAACTCTTAGGTGTAAATGTGACCAGACCATAGGGAACGAGAGTCCACCTGAAAAGGTAATTTTACATGAACAACAGGTGAAACCCGAGTGTGGATGAAAGGACTGGGAACAAAACCAAATTATGTCATAGGTGCTAATCTCAGAAAAGCTAGACACTGATCAACCTTGCTGTAGCTATATACAGCAAAAAGATCAATAAAGCAGAATAGGGGAAATTCTTCTTCCTATGTTTCCCTTGCCTGTCCCTGGTTCTCTTTCTTCTTCATTACCAAACAACAACCTCTTCTGATCCAAGCATTCAAAAAGCACAATGTATATAACCCCAGAAGTAGCAGTAGCTATGGCACCTTGGTAATCATAAGAATAAAAGAGACATTCCTCTGATGAACTTCTAATGGTGCCTGGATCAGGAGCAGCCTACCACCCAGCTGAGACGTGCAATACTTTCTTTTACCTGGCAAATACTTCCCTGCAGGCCCTGACCGTTTTATTAATTCTTCCTTACTGCAGGTGGTTGCAGGTTTTTTTCTGGTGTTTATGCTAAGAAAGCTTATTAACATTCAGCTTTCTTGCATCTGACTTATTATAGCTTTTGAGTTTATTCTCAAGACTCCCTTATGTATCAAGTCTGCATTGGCTCATAAAATTGAAAACACACTCTCTGTTGTCTTAAAGAATATTACTCTCACTAGAAAGCTGCACAGACTATTGCTGGTGATAGCAATATTTCCCTGGAAAAGAAGAGCAAAAGAAGCATGACTGTTTCTCACCTATATCTACATTTCTCTAAGCTTGCAGTCATGGCTGTCGTATGTGGCTAATGATTTTAGATACAATCCACATATGATTGTCTCACCAGAAATGTTTTAAAGTGGTCTGATTGTCTCAGGATGTTAGTTAATTCACCTGCTGAATATTAAACACCTCTAGGTTACCCCAAGTAGGAGATGTCAAGAAATACTGTCTAAAACTGAATACATCTACAGTAGCATCACAGTTAAGACCAGGAGCGTGGTCTGGAGGCAAATAGCCTTTTGTTCCCACTTTGGTTTGTACTATGCAGTGATATCACAGCACACAAATTGGTTCTTCCAGCTGAAGCTAAACCAGAAAAGGACCCCACCTTGGTGCTCTGGCCACTGGTGGGCCCTGAACTTGCAGGTCCAAACCAGAGCTGGCCAGTCCAGGTGAAACTCCCTTGAAAACACTCATTTGTGATGACTTTGGGTCCTCAAATCTGTTTTCTTGTCCAAATGGTTCCCATTATGCCACACTACTTCCTAGCCTAGACTTAGCTTTTGACAACTTCCAGAATTTTTAAGAGCTTGAAGGAGTAGTCTTTTTGGTGGGGGGGGGAAGGAAAGTTTTAAACCAAGAGGACAAGATTGGTCCTGCTCCTAAAATTTTGCCTATTAGATGCCTTCAGGCATGGTTCTCCAACGGCTAATTCTAATTTGGAGCATTTCCCAGCTCCCGGATATGACTGTATGCTTCGATGACATCCAGGCATTCATGTCACTGTGACACTTAGATATGCCCTAGCAGGCAGAAGAGTACCATTGCTGTACTCATACATGTCACCCCATTTGCTTGACAGGGGCAGCAGCATTAAAAGACACACACAGCCTTTAGACAAACTGTCTAAAAAGACAGCCTTTGAGGACATGTATACATTTCCCACTGACACCAGCATATTAACATTTCACCACATTTATCTTGATGGGGTACCCAAGTGTGAATGTGCTGTTGGTAGTGATTAACCATTTTTCACACATAGGTATTTGGCATGTTGTTAAATACCAGCAACAGCTCCACGTCAGTCTACCAAAGGGATTCAAACACTGTTAATGTTACTGGTGCTGCTCTAATGTCAGTGAGAACAGGGAACTCCCCCTTAAGTAAATAACATCCCCAAGTATTCCTTGAGGTTTTTCATCTGGCAATGCAATTTCTTAGCCCAACGCAATCTAACCATCACTGTGGGACATGTCACTCTTCCACAGATAGGACTGACCTGCTGCAGACCTGGCCCAGGGACTTATCCTTTCCTCTGCAGAGGCTCGTGCTCTTCTCTGGACAGTCCTTTTTCAGTCTTTGATGGCAACAAAAATAATGGTTGTTATATTGTCGTCTGTAAGGTCAGCATTCAGAAGTGGTGTAAATTATACTGCTGTAAATCAGTCCAAGTGAGTGCCAGATGTGTTTTGATAGAAATTGCATGTTAGAGAAGTGAAATGGCAGGACCGAAGAAAAGAAATCAAGCAAAGTAAGATAGAGGGGCTGTTGTCCCAGCGAAGACCAGGGTATAAATCCTTGAATAAAGACTACAATATGAAGCCAGAAAATTATATGTCTCCTGTGCAATCACTTGATTATTAATAAAGAAATAGGTGGTCATTGTCAAGCTGGACTTTTTTCCCATCCAGCTTTTCTTCATATTATCTCTCAAGGACAAACTTTTAACTACCTAGTAAATTCCTTTTAATGATTTCCCTCTGTACCTCCACTGCTGACCTCTCTGTATTCAGTAGCAACTTTCTAATGTTCTTAAAAAAATACATCCTGGCTTATGTCTGCATTCTGATACAGTAATTTCCTATATGAAAGAGAATAATAAAATTAAGTTTTCTCCAAAATACATCAAAACCGGAGTAGCTGGTATAGGTAGATTTCCTCTGAAGAGTTTGTACCAGAGCTAATTTTTTACCTCATTTCCTTGGTAGCACCAAGACTGTGAGAGCTATTTGTACGTATCTTTCTCACTGTGTTGAATAATCAAAAAGTGCAGGTAAGAAAAGCAGAGGGAGCTCTGGATGTCAGATTAGACTGAATAGTCAAATTCAAACCTGCACCAGAGCTTTGCCTTTTGTTCTCTGAATCTTTCAAGTGAAAGCATTCTCTGGAGAAGATTAATTAAAATTTCAGAGCCACATGTGTGCACATTTGGATATATCACTTAGATACCTAGCTGTTGGCATATGACCCAGGGTTTCCAGTGATGTTTGTTTGTGTTTTGAAAGGGAAAAAAATAATCCTATCTTTAGCACCTCACAACATGTGTTTAGCTCACCTCAGTACCCCAGCCCTGGCAGCACTGGATGTTTGTTTCCTCCAATGCAAATCTGTCAAATTCAGAGTAACAGACAGAGTGAAATCCTGTGGAAAAGCACCAAAAAATCTGAATATTTTATAGAATTCATAAATATTTTTTCAGCAGTGAGAGCTCATTACAAGGTTACTTTATGCATAGGGCAGAGCTTTATTTATAGTCTTAATTTCCCATGGTAGATAATATGGACTGTTTCTCTCTTGAATGTAAATAGGAGAGCTTGACACTACACAGGTTTAAGCTTTTTAATCAAGTAAAAATGGAAGGAATATATCTTGTTGGAATATTATTATATTTGTTCCATAAATTATATTATAGATACTTAATTCTTATTAATTAAAAATTTTAACTAAAATGGATGTCCATGATCATGTTTAACTGTACACTTTAAAGAAGAAAAGCTGTTAGTGCTCTTCAAGTGTCTTTCCAAAGGATTTCCTGGTTTCAGAAGTCATTTTATCAATACTAAACACAACATTATGCAGGGAATGTCAACAGGAAGATTTCCTTGTTGATCTCATTTATATGGACAAGCATACCTCATGCCTTTTACGTATACAGCATTTATTGACCTTATCATGCATCATGACAAGCATGGTTTTCTGCTATTGTACTAACTCATGTCTAAGAAGGAGGTTTTGCTAATATCCCTGCGGGCACGTTAATATAGAACTCATGTAGTGGCTATGCTTCCAAATTTTTCATACAAACAAACAAAAAAAGACAAAGCATATTGATATCCAGGCTGTATGGGCAATTTTGGAATCCCAGGCTTCAATAAAAGCTCCTTGACATCCAAATGATTCTTTCATGTTACCTGTAAAGGTTGCAGATAAAGGTTTGATCATCTCACTTCACTTCACGTCTTTGCCGAAATGCAATTGGATAAGTTTACTTTAATGTTTTAACCATGATATATGCACAGAAAGTGATGAAACTTCTGCTGCCTTTAAATTCCTTTTGACTTTTGGGAACTAGATGACCAAACAAAAATTTCTGGTCAGAAACATCTTCCACTGCAGGTACAATCAAGGACATGACAGGGGGGTTTGTCATCCCATCAGCCTGGGAACTGCTTTATCGGAGAATATCAGAGAACTGGAGATTAGAGAAGCTTCAAGGTTATGTCTGGGGTACCTCGATGCATGAGCTTGTTGACTAAACTTGTCGTTTGGGGTCATCATTATTTTTTCTTCTGATCATATCTGGTCAGTTCAAGTGGCCACAAATACAGTTCTGCAGCCACCAGGTGCTGAATGTTATACTGAAATGTACCAGAGTGGGGAGAAATTGCTCTAAAATTTGCTTTGAAGTTGCTAAGGAAACCATCTGCCTCCTATCATATTGGTTCAGTGTAGCTTTATAACACAGCTTTAGCTGCCAGATGTCTATAGGAGGGACTTTTCAGCGTCAAGGGAAGAACTGAAGAGAAAGAATAAAGGGTTTACTTACCACCAGCATATAAATTATAATTGTTTCTGGGTGAGTTCAAAGTCTAATTTGAGGTGTGAATCATGGGGCTCTACCCTGGGATTAGACACCGATCATTTGACCCATGCTTTTAGCTCCAGCTCACCCAACAATAATTGTGAGCAGGAAGCCTGGAAGATCTTTTTTCCTTTTTCTTCTCCTTAGCCAGCAAGAAGCTTTCTGTTTCAAAATACGGTAAGTGTTCATTGCTTTAGAGTTCCACCTCTGGAAACTACTGCCTGAATTTTGGCAACTAGAGATGATAGGTTAGCTTCCTCAGTCCTGTCAGTTTCTCTACAAAAGAAGTGCAGAGAAAGGGAAAAGGACAATTGAAAAGTCATCTCAAGCCCTTTTAATAAACTACAAGCTTATTCTAGCTGAAGAACTGGATCCTTCTGGAAGCACCTACACCAGGCAGAAGGAAGCAGCCTTTTAGAAATTCACTGGAAAAGCTGAGGACTGGAAAAGTCAGATTTTTTTTCAGATGGGAGCTGTGTTATAAAGCTACACTGAACCAATATGAGAGGAGCATGGAAAGCCAAGAACTTGCAGGCTATTAAAAAAACCTTCTTCTGGAAGTCTGACCTTGATACCAATGAATGTGTGAATATCATCCACCAATGATAGGTGAAAATTTGACCTGGAATGAGACAGGCACAGTCAGAGGCATGCCTCTGAGCAGAGCCCTAGGGCTGCACCCTCACAGAAGCATAGATCCTGAAATACCCACTTCCTAGATATCCCATGCCATCTCCTAGGTGTCACAAGCTGATCGCCCAGCCCTAGTCATACTGTTCAGCATAAGGAAATAGTAATTTATATCTTACAGCAGACCTGTCTGGCATACTCACTACAGTGTGATCCAGGAGGGAAGAATGATTCGTATGATGAATTTGTCCTATGAAAAACATAACTCTATCCCTCAACCAGTGTTCAACAGCAGTGAAAAGAAAAAAATACTGTCCTTAGCCTTTGTTGTTTATATACCAGTCTAATCGATGTTCACAGACTTTATGCCTTTTTTTCTCTCACTTGAATTTCTGTACCACCACATCTTAACTTGTCAGGGCATAAAGTGTTTAGTTCAGTGGCTGGCCAAAATGAAATACTACTACTAGTCAAGATTCCTAACTCCTATTATAAATAATACATGGCTATTTCTATTATTAGTGATAGCTGGGAATTTTAAACAAGGACTACTGTACTAGACAATCAAGAGCTACTGTACTAGACACAAGAGGAAAAAGCCACACTGACAGTCCTGACACCTAGAGTGCTGGCAGGTGATAATGTCAGATAGATAAATAAATAGATAAATGTTGGACATAAGGTGGGAAGATTTGCACAGTTCAGTCACAACAGAGAGTACAGATGTCATGGTCTACAGTTCATTCCCTCTAGGAAATCATGTTTCTTCACATTGCCAAGTCCCATCTTTCAGTGGCACAGATCATGTCTGCTGACTTAAAGACATGCTAGATGCAACTTCCATATTATTTCACAAGGGTTTTAGTTCTGATGCATCTTCATTCAAGTTCATTTCTGCAACTTGAAAGTACAAAATTGACTTCATCCAAGCAAAGATGCAACCATTTTCCCAAGGTCATTTTTGCTGCAAAACTGACACAAGCAGCAAAGAAATTAAAATGAGCAAGAGTATACTGAAGTGTCCCCCAAGACTTCTGATCTTTTTTCCTTAAATCATAGCAAAGAAGCTTTGCTGGTGAAGGCTATTCCTGAGAACCCACAGCAGATATCATGGCCTGAACTGTTATTGTCCAGCTACAGGAAAACTCAGCAACTCAGGCACACGTATACTCTCAGTCCCAGTCTACACCGAAGTCCAGAGATGCTGTTCAGCTGAAGAGGGGACAGACTTTGCCCAGGCACCCAGATATTCTCTGAGAAACCTTGGGTCTTGACTACCCATTAATGTGGACAGAAGCAAGCACTTTCCTGGAGTTTGTCTGGGACAACTGTGCTCAGTCTGATCACCAGATATCCCACCTGCCAGTATTGCATTACCACATGGCTGTCAGGCAAACAAGACAATCCAGGGTCCTTTCTCACATGGTCCTAAAGAGGCATGCCACAGGGCTACCGAGAATTTGCAGACATCTTGACCGTTATACACTGTGGTAAGGGAGAGACTGGTGGTGCACGTACCAAGGATTCACAGGTCTGTATTTGGGAGCATGTTAAGATGTGGACTAAGTTCTGTCTGGATCATGCTCTCAAAGGCAGTGCATTGATAGCACTGAAGTTAGTTCCTAATTCAAACTAGTTTATTTAGAGTTATACACTTTTTCTGGAATGGTAATGGTTAAAAACAGTATTAAAGCAATAATTAAACATTTGCAACTCAAATGCAGGTATCAAAGCTGAGGGAGGCCACCTTTTATGTTTCCTGCAGTTTGCCTCAGAGCCCACAGCACCACTATACTGAGATTGTGTCAAATAAGTTTGACTAAAGCTCACTTTCTACACAAAAGACTTTGAGTGATATGAATCATCATCACCTAGAAGCTCCTTTCATAACATTATATTAAATTAAACAAAGGAGAACAACGAACGAGATTAGACTTTGGGAACCACTGAATCTAGTCTCCAATTTGTGCAGATGAGAGCTTAGATGAGCTGTTCTGTCTTAATATAAACTAGAGAAGAGATAGGCTGCAAGTTCCAACAAAAAGATACGTTTCAGAAATTTTTGAAAAAGGAATATTATTATACAAGAAAAAATCTCAGTACAATAACAACACAGTTGCAACTGTTAGCCAGGTATTTCCATGTGTGTATACAGCACCCTGTTTCCTCGTGCTATGGTCATGCTACCACTGTCCCTCTGACTCACAGGCTGATGGCTTCAATCTGGGGGCAGTGGAGGGGTTCAGCAAGTTGTCAGCACCCGGAGTCCTTCACCAGGAGGAGTGGTGATGGTTTCTCTTTCTTCACTCTGGGATCTACTTGAAGTCATTTTCATATGATTGTTAGCTCACTTATACACTTTCTTTTTCTTCATTGGTCTAAAATGCCGTGTTACACGTGAACTTACTATATATAGTGCATTTTACATATGTTAGGTACTTGTCCTTTGTTACCCCTAAACCCAGTTTTGTCCAGCTCTACATTCATGTTTCTTTAAATAACCATTGGTGAAAGACCCCATTGCACTAAAGCCATGGGGACTGTAGTGCAAAGCCTGTACCCCATCTCCTGTCATCTTATGTTTGCAGTCCTCTCCTCTCCTCCACGTCCCATAAACCTATTTTTCCAGGTCTCTGCTATCCAACAGACTGGAATTTGTCCACACTACATTATTCATTCACAATCATAAATATTTCATTCTACACAGAATGCATACTTGCTATTACCATCTATATAAAAATTATAGTTGTACAGGTACAGATAAGCAACAGTAAAACAAGTTAGACATGACTAGTTGATCATTAGAAAAAACGCTGCTGTGATTAAATGAAAAAAAAAAGCTCCGGGAAGGTTAAGAAAAGTTTAGACAGAGCCATGCCAACTCCGTACAAACCCCGTGGCCTGTTCCTAGTATTGGCAGGATTGTATTACTAGGGCTACAGATGAGACAATCAAGATGTGGCTTCATGGTGGGTCTCTGAGCCTTTGTTTGGCATTTCAGATGATTGCACTGTTCTCTACTTCAGTTATTAATTCTTCAGCTGTTTTCGTCCATTGATCTAATTGGTGGGTTTTTTTTTAATTATTTTCATGACATTTTAGATATACATACGCCTATATATAAAATGAATACCTGAGTAATGAGGGAGTTTTTAAAGTGGGACCAAATTAATCCATTGCCAATCAAAGAGTTACACTGGAAAAGAATTTTGCTGCAGAGGTTTTAATTTCAGAAGAATTTCTTTCATATTAAGTCCCACTAGAAATAATATTAAAATGAAAATGGAGTAATGGATCTTGTAGAAAGATCTAGGGGGGAAATAAAATTGAATTAAGGACAAATTAGTCGGTCCAGTTTTGATGAACACATGGACTTAATGTGATGAGCAAAGATCAGAGGCTTAATTCAGTGTTCTCATTTGAGAGTTGAAGAAAGGCTTCAAGCTACATTACATGCAAGTCAATCCAATTTGCTTATGAAAAAAAAATGTCATCCCATTTTGTCTGTTTCCCTGAAGGAATGGATCTTGAAAATGTTTAGTGTATATGTACATCTCAACCACAAGACTTAAACAGAGAATGGAAAGTGTAGATAATCAGTTTATCTGGGTTTAGGCGGTTAGGTTTCCTTATTTATATGAGGAGGAAGAGAAGAAAGGATGAGGAGAGGAGAAGTTTTTTCTCTGCTTCCAACTCTTTCACCTGGAGGGTGAGACCCCACTCTTTGTGGGCATATCAGGAGGAGACAGGAAGAGAAGCAGATCTTCTGGGTTTAGATTACGGCAATTTGCTCCTCATTTGTTGTTCCTAGCACCTGACTGATAATCCCTTCAGGGTTCAGTGCTTTCTATTGCCTGCGATAAAAATGGCGGTATTGAAGCAATACCAGCATACTTAGAATTAAACACAAAAGAACTCAAACAGCTCCTATTCTCAAAAAAACCCAAACAACCAAACCCAAAACAAAAGTGTAGTATATCTTTACCAGACTGTCTCACGTCATAGTTATGTGAAGATATAGATTTCCTAATGAAATATGGATGTGCTCCAAAAAGTGTCTCCTAAGAGGCAACAAGCTCTTCAGCAGCCTCATCCTTATTTAAGTTGACATATGTCCAAATAAATAATCAGAACCTCAATTTTATTACCACTGGCAGAATAGACTGTGGTCTTGTGTTTTCATAGTGATCCACTGATCATAGAATCAGTTTATTGTAGAAGGCAAATAGGTTGGTTAGGCATGATTTATCCTTGACAAATCTATGCTGACTATTCCCAGTTATCTGCTTGTCCTCCATGTGCCCAGCAATGTCCTCCAGGAAGGCTCACTATGATTTTCCCATAGACTGAAGTGAGGCAGATCAACCTGTAGTTTCTAAGGTTGATCTGTTGGCCTGTTCTGAACATGAGTGCAAAATCTGTCTTCCTCTGGTCATTGGGGAACCTTCTCCCATCTCCATTTCACAGATGATAGAAAGCAGCCTTGCAAGGACATTATCAGCTCTCTCAGCACCCTTGGATGAGTCCAATGAACCCCTGCGGGTCAAGTCCTTGCAAGCATTTCCTGACTCAGTCTTCATCTGTTGCTGGTCATTCTCCTCCTCCCTGAATCCCTTCGCAGGAGGCCTTGGAGAAGCTGAGGCAAAGAAAACATTGAGTACTCGACCTTTAAAAAGTTGTTTAAAAGTCTACTACAAGGTTGTGTGTTCCACTACACATTCCTGTTAGTTGTGAGAACGCTTAGGAAATCATCAGTAAACATCATCTTTTCAAGACAAACAATTTTGTATGATAGTAGTTCATGCATACAAGTTGTATAGATTTTTCACTGCCTGAACACTAAGCTTGGCAGGAGAATAGTTAATGAGTTTGAAAGAAGCGTTGCAAGGCACAGGTACATCAGTCAGTATCACCCATTTTCTTAGACACACATTTTGTAGCAAAAGAAATCAGAACCATAGAATCACAGAATCATTGAAATAAAAAGGCCAACTACCCTGCTCAAAGTAGGGTCATTTAGAACAGGTTGCTAAGGGCTATGTCCAATCACATTTTAAATGTGTCCAAGGATGGAAACTCCACAAACTCTCTAGAAAACTTGTTCTATTGTTTGATCACCCTTAGAGTAAAAAAGTTTTTCTTTATGTTTAAAAGAAAAAATCAGGTTGAACTATCTTTAGTCTTACTTGATAGGATTCTCGTTAGTGAATTTTACTCTGTGAGAGTTAAACATCAATGTAAGATTCGTTTGACTTACCATGGAACAAAATGAATCTTTCAGATGTCCTTCTTTCCACTGATTATGGAGTGACACAAAGAGATGAGTTTAAACATCTAATTCAGATGACATGAACGTTACGAATGACAATTTTTCTTCCATAGCACCACACAAAGTCAAAAATGAAAAAACAAAAGACCCAAACAAAAAAACACTACTTTTTCTCTAGCCCTCTGGGTTGAAAAGAATGATCTCCAGTAACTAGGATTCAAAATATGCACCTATTCTGCCTTTTTTAATTTGCTTTGCTATGCTTTGCTTATCCTCTCTACTGATGGAAACCATCTTTATGGGATCCCTTGTGCTACAGGAATACAATATCTTTTCCCACTGCATTTGTAACCTCTAAAGCTGTTGGCTAATTGCAACTAGAGTTAAACTGGGAGAGGCATCACATGAGAACCCAGCACCAACAAGTTTTGTGAAAATCAACAGACAGTGGAGAATGAGGAAAATGAGAGCAGAATTCAGTGTTTATCCATTTTGAGAGGTAATAGACAACTGACCAACCTGCCATGAGTACCAGATGGTCAGTCAGGGCACTCGTAATTCCAGCCTAGCTACAGGACATGATTGTTTCTTGCCTTGAAAACAGAAAACAGACAGGCAACAAAATAGTAAGGGAATGATATGGGGGTATGGGCAGCAAAACAGATATTGGGCATGTGATAAACTAGATGGTATCATGGGAATTCAGGGAACACAGAGAACCTGGGGATACTGCAGAGGGAGCAGGTGGGGATAGGTACAAGACATAATCTATAAGAAGTAAGTTTCAATAGCTCCACATGTTGATCCACACAGTACCTCATATAGTCAGGAACTGAAATGCAATTGGCCAGGCTTCAGCCTGACAGCAAGTGTCCTAGTAGTCAGTTTCTGCTCTCAGCTATAGTTCTATAAAAGTAGAATAACTCCCCCATTTGTTATTTTATTCCTAGTTATCACAAGTTGACCCATCTGTTTATATTTTCTCACGCAATGCATGGTTATAGCAAATTGAAATTCCCATCAAATCACAATACTTTGCATATACTTAGCAGCATCTAAGAAACTAAGAGTTTCACAATGTCATATTCCTACTTGTCAAATAGAAGACTACCATCTGATTAACATTTTAAGTGTCAGAGTTGCTTGGATGACACATTTAGCAAGACGCAGAATAACTTCAGCCATATGCTTTAAAATACTACAAGAGAGAAAGGAGACTTAAGCAGAAGCAGAAGCCTAATCCATGCCCAAGACTTTAAAAAGATAGGTGCCTACATTTAGGCTGTGAAATCTGTAACTAATCATTTTCTCAAAATGAATCAGTTTTCAAAATAGCTGGCAAATCCAGACTACTCCAGACCCGCACATCTGCAAATTTAATGCAAGGAAAGCAATCTGATTTGGGATCAGAATCCTTTCTTGAGTTAATTTGGCAGGTGCTGACACATGGAACACTGGTGCAGTCCCTTTGCTTTTCATCAGACAAGAGAGAAATGCTACATCTTTTCTTAGCCTGAGAACAATTAAGTGGGAACACATCCAGCAAGAAGCACACGAACCAAACTCCATCCAATTGTCATGGTTTGGGCCAGACTGGCCAATGAAATGACTGACAGATGCTCTCCCCCACCTCTTTCTCCAAGGAGAGGAGAGAGAGAGAGAAACAGAGCTATGAGTTTAGAAAAAATCAAGCTACTTTAATGAAAATATTAATACATTAATAAAAGAATAAAAAAAGAAAATAAGGAAATATATACAATATATACAAAACCAGTATTGAGCTCCCAGGATGATGATCGGGACACTGACAGGCATACCATCCCTTGGCATAAATTACAGCTAATCAGGTCTTAATGCTCTGAGACTGAACAGTTTCTGTACAATATGCTGTTAATTTCAGAAAGTCCAGTTAGTCCAGTTAGTTAGAAGAAGTTTAGCTGTGAAGTAAAATTACAATTACTTCAAAACAGGATACCACTAAAGGTCAAAATATGTCTGTTCCATACATATCACAGAACGAGTTGGTTTGTGAGGATGTTATAGGAAACAGTCAAAAGCTTTGCTGGCGTCAAGACAAACAATATCCACTTTGCTTTGTTTCTTCCTCTCAGAATCCTATACTCCACCACTCATGGTCACTGCAGCCAAGGCTGCCTCTGACCTTCACATTCCTGAGCAGCCCTGCCTTGTTTGCAAGCATGAGGCCCATCTCCTCACATTGGTTGCTTGACCACCTGTGTCAGGAAGTTGCCATCAACACTGCCCAGCAACTTCCTGGGTTACTTGGGCCCTGCTGTGTTCTCCCTCCAGCAGATAACGGGGTGTTTAAATTCCCTTGTGAGGACCAGGCCCTGAGAACATGAGGCCCCATCTACTTCTTGTTCAGGCAGTCTGTCGTGGATTTCTACCACACCATCACCCATGTTACTCTGCCCTGTAAATCTGACCCGTAAGTCAGTGCATCATCTGTCCCAGTCCATGTCCATTCTTCTAGTGCTGGTGCATATGAACCTATAACATAAATGTATTATTCCAGCTAAAATGCAGATTTGTTTTCTGCCACAGAGTCAGACACAATGTCTATGTGGATGGGAAAGAAAAGGGTACAGAAGAGCAACCTCTACCTTACAGTACCACTGACGTGCACATATTTAAATTGCTATTAAAAGGGAGTAAGGTGGGAGGTTAGACTGTTGCTTTAAGTTCATATTCACTTTGGAGGGGAAAATCCTGACAGCTTCTTTATATCAAATTCTTACTGTTATCTCAACTGATATCACAGTCCCATGTCCAGGGAGCTATATGGCCTCCCTCTAGCTTGATATCTAACATATTAACTCACAGATAACACCTTGCAGAATGAAACAAGCTCCCTTCAGCCTCCTACACTTAGGGTGAGCAGATTACAAGTGCCCTCCAGACTTGCAAGTAGTTTAGCTAACAAAAGCTTCAAAAGACATCTTATAAAACACGGTCTGTTGGTCATTTGTATCGTTTCCCTATGAAAAGGGCTACCAATTTGCCTTTCATTTCCTGAAAGAGATGATTGTGACATAATCAGGAATCTGAAATATTTTGTGAGAACAGACTTAGCTGAGTTAAAGCTCAACCCGTCACCAAGATAACTAAGGATGTGTTAACTAAGGATATGTTAGCTAAGGATGCAATAACATCCTTGGATGTAAGGACATAGTGAGGTATAAAACTTGTGTGAGGTGGGCGTGCGTAAGTATTAAGTTCATCATACTCTGAAGACCACCGCTAGACTGAGACCACAATAGCATTTCAACCTTCTCTTTTCTTAACTGCCAGCTCTGCTTGCAGCTGTCAAATCTAAAACCAGCTCTGCTCACTATTGATAAAAGCTGCACCGATTCTCGTGGAAATACTCAAATGAAGAAGGTTGCTTGTAGGAACAAAGGTCCAGAAAAACAAATTTTCCCTTTAAAACAGACAGTATATTTGTTTCACAAAATTATTCTGTACATTTATGATGTTTCACAAATCAGACAATTTTGCTAAACTGTGCTTCCCTCTTTGTTTCCTTTAATTTTGAATGTTTGTTTCATTTGGATCTACAGCTTATTTTCACCTTGGAGACACTACACCTAAACGTGCTAAAGAGGAGCTGGACTTGTCTAGCTTGATGGCCAGTGTAATATGCCACCCTTCAGCCGCTATTCTTCCTGCTAGAGAAGAATGCCTGCAGCCATTCTTCCCACTAGTCAGATGCAGCTAAGCAAAAAAAATGAACTCAGGGAGTCATAAATTCTTAGGGACTTAGCAATCCAGTCATGTCTGATCAGGTTTACTGAGCTCTTTGGAAAACAAATACATAAATCTGATCAGGTACTCATGTAATACCTAGGAAAATGTTCCAGTGTTTCAGTGTAAGTCCAATAGCATATTTGACAATGTTATTTCTGCAGATGTGTAATACAACGTGCCTTTTCAGGCATTTGAGAAATAATATCCGTTACAGTGTTCTTCAGAGTTTTACAAGGTTGCCCTTATTCTTTTTCTTTTTGTTGTCATGTATTTAAGTGTTCTGAACTGTAATAGACATGTTGCATCATATTACCAACATTTCACATTATTATTTAATAAACAGCTAAAAAAGAAATGTCAGCAGGATGATTATACTTTCACATTTATTGTACCAGTGAGGAACAATTACACTGCAATCCAATAAAAAAGAACTGCTAGAATAGGGAGCTGAAAATACAAGGTGGCAGCCTAGAAAAAACTGTATTGCCTTTCTGCAGATAGTGCAGACATTGGTTTTGAAAACACAGTGGAAATTTCTAGTTTTCTAAAGAAAAAAAGATTAGATGCATCACAGATCTGAGAGGGGAAGCTAAATCTGTGAGCAAAGTTCACCATTAGGAAATAACTGTTGGCATTCAAACTGATACGTTTCTGCTTTTGGGAGAAGCAAAGTGAGTCCTGTGGATAGATGGGGAAAAAAGAGACCAAGGAACAGACCAGTAAGGATCAGGTTAAAAAGGAAAACAGAAAAAGAAGTGACTGAACCCTCTACAACTGGAAGGCAGGAAAGATGAAAATAAGAAATGGGCAAGTAAGGCCATAATTTATTCACCTGTGGAAGGAGAGCTCTGGGGGAAAACCAGAGACAAAGCAGGACATCTCCACAAATGTACATCTTGCCACCTTTCAGAAGTCACAAGACAGCAGACTGTTCAGATAAATACAAGTGCAAAGAATCAATAAAATTTGGCAAGTATGAAAGAAGCATTTAAGATTTTTTCCCCTTTTTTTTCATTGACTCTTCAGTTTTGCATATATACAGATCTACTTACAGTGCTGATTTACATAGGTGATAGCTGTCTGAACCTGGAACTCTTCTGTAATGTCTACAAACATTGCTGAGCACAACAGCTTCCACTCTCTGCTTGGGACTCTCCGATGTTACCAAAAACCCCTTTCCTTATGCTCAGAAAAAATGAGTATACTGCAGGGAAAACTGATTTTTAAAATACTTTATGTCAACATGTCTACTGTACAAATAAATGTTGAACACATTGCAGGTTACCAAATTCAGACAATTTATCTGAAGATTTAGGGACCTAAATTTAGGTATCTGCACAAGCCGGAAATCTAACCTTTGATGGTAGCCAATGGAGATCTGGCCAGTACAGATATGGACTCTGGAGAGCTAATTGTCTCCTCTAAAAGCAAACACCTACATTTGGTCAGGTAAATAGCTCTCTCTTCTCTTTTGGCTGACTTGATTAGATCTCCCTTGATTATAATGGGAGCTTAGATGCCTGGCTCAGAGGTTAAAGGTGTTAATAGCAGTCTTTGCATTATAATTAGAGAGAGAGCAGCAGAACATGAAGTTGCTTTAATGGCTTTTCTAAAATGACCCCCAGCTGGACTGGCATTATGTATCTATAGATGTCTAAGCATTAATGTGTATCTCACCCTTAAATCCAGAAGGGAATAAGAATGTTGCTTAATTCCTCATTAAAAACAAACAAACAAACAAAAAAACACTATCTAAGAATTTCAAAATCAAATCAAAAACACACCTCTAATTCATTACAGAATCACAGAATGGTCAGGGTTGGAAGAGACCTCTGGAGATCATCTAGTTCAACTCCCTGCCAGAGCAAGGTCACCTACAGCAGGTTGCACAGGACCGCGTCCAGGCGGGTTTTGAATGTCTCCAGTGTGGGAGACTCTACAACATCTCTGGGCAGCCTGTGCCAGTGCTCTGCCACTCTCTAAGTAAAGAAGTTCCTCCTCATGTTAAGATGGAACTTCCTGTGTTCAAGTTTGTGCCTGTTACCTCTTCTTCTATCACTGGGAACCACTGAAAAAAGACTGTTCCCATTCCCCTGGCACCCTCCCTTTAAGTATTTATAAGCATTGATAAGAACCCCCACAGTCTTCTTTTCTCTAGACTAAAGAGACCCAAGTCCCTCAGCCTTTCCTCGTAAGAACGATGCTCCAATCCCCTAATCATCTTAATAGCCCTTTGCTGGACCCTCTCCAGCAGTTCCCTGTCCTTCTTGAACCGAGGAGCCCAGAACTGGACACAATATTCCAGATGTGGCCTCACCAGGGAAGAGTAGAGGGGGAGGATGACCTNCGGCCCCCAACCTGTACTGATGCATGGGGTTATTCCTCCCCAGGTGCAGGACCCTACACTTGCCCTTATTGAATTTCATAAGGTTCCTCTCCGTCCAACTCTCCAGCCTGTCCAGGTCACGCTGTAAGGCAGCACAGCCTTCTGGCGTGTCAGCCACACCTCCCCATTTTGTGTCATCAGCAAACTTGCCGATGGTACACTCTATCCCTTCATCCAGCTCATTGATGAATGTATTGAACAGGACTGGACCCAGTACTGACCCCTGGGGAACACCACTTGTCACCTACCTCCAACTCGACTCTGCACCCGTAATCACAACCCTCTGAGCGCTATCTGTCAGCCACTGTTCAATCCACCCCACTGTCCATTCATCTATCCCACACTTCCTAAGCTTGCCTGTAAGGATGATGTGGGAGACAGTGTCGAAAGCCTTGCCAAAGTCAAGGTAGACAACAGCCACTGCCTTCCCCTCATCCACGTATCCAGTCACGCCATCACAGAAGACTGTCAGATTAGTCAGACGTGACCTTCCCTTGGTGAATGCATGTTGACTACTTCTGATAACCTTTTCCTCCTTACAATCTCAACTAACCATAAGGACTTCAGGCAAAAGGAGAGGTGGAAAGGGAAAGCGAACTATGGAAAAGAAAGACCTTTCTAGATCCAAGGTGGTTATCAGACTTGGTAAGGAAAAATGATCTTTCTGTGTGGATTTTGTTTTGGTTTGGTTCTTGATTCTCCAGTTTTCTCCAGTTTTCTAACCTAACCAGGACCTGATAAGTGTCTGACTGTCTTCTAGCTGACTGTCTCCTAACCAGGACCTGATATGAAGCTGTCAGTCCCGCAAGATGCTAGTAACTGGCATCATTTTGCTGATTAGCCACAGGTTTGACTGGTAGCATAGCTTGATTAAAGGTCAGCAAAAGCATACACATAAACCAGACAAAAAACCCACACACAATGCCAGTCCAGCTGCAGACCACTTCAGAAAAGCAACTAAAGCAATTCAGAACAGTCCATTCTTGCCATGTTAGAGTGTCTCATTCCTTAATTGTAAGACAAAGACTGCTGTGAATTTTTTTCAAGTTACTCTGAGTCAACTGGAAAGCTTTTTTTAAAGCAATCTCTGCTTTAAAACAACCTTCAATAAATTGCTATAATTATTTTTCTACCTGAAAAAGTTAGTAAATAATTAAAAATTCCTTTTTGATGCTTTTCAATTATAAATTCATAAGTGCATTGTTATTTCTGGCAGCTCACAATTTTTTTTTCCTCCTTTCTCCCTGAAAGAGTTGGTGCTCCCAGAAGCCAGTAGGCACTGCATGCTAATCAGGTGTGAGCAATTGAGAATATTAATTTCTCAAAAAGTAGAATCTAAATGAGCATAGCGGGCTTTAAGTATTTATGACTGGTGTGAAACCACAAGCCTCTAAGTGTCAGTCTTTTCCCTCACCCATCACAAGCTGGGTGCTAGTTGAGTCAGGCCCAGATTCACCAGCAAACATACTGGTCATCAGAATTTTGTCACTGAGATACCTAACCACGTATGTCAATAAAGGTCAGAGGAGGAGATGCCGCACATTAATGAACAGGGTATGCCACAGCTGTGATATAACTGGAATCATGTCAAACTGAATACCGAAAAAGGAATTTTTAAATGGGGGAAAGGATGTTGTGGCATATCAAATTGAACTTTGTTTTCAGTACCTGGAATACTGTTTTCTTTCTTGTTCAAACAGGTACCTTAAGAAGCTTCTGAAGATTCTTCTAGCATTTTTTTGAGAGAAGGAAGAGGGAGGTAGGTAGGTAGATAGATAGATGAGGCAATCACCTGCCTGGGAAACAATGTTTCACTGACAAAAAAAAAGGTATTATATTTTTATACTTTGAATAAGACTTTTAAGCTCAGCCTTGCAGCAATTCTGGAGCGAAGCAACAAATTATTTATTTACGATTTTTGTTTTTAATAAGAGGACCATCTAATGAACCTGAAGGTACACAAGTCCATGGGACCTGACATAATCCATCCGCGGGTCCTGAGGGAAGTGGTGGATGAAGTTGCTAAGCTGCTTTCCATTATATTTGACAAGTCATGGTAGTCCGGTGAAGTTCCCCCTAATTGGAAAGGGGAAACTTAAACCCCCCCCCACCCCTCCA
>VZSZ01005003.1:0-25745 GCA_013398815.1 Ibidorhyncha struthersii | reverse complement strand
TAACCCCCATTTTAAAAAAGGGGAAAAAGGAAGGCCCAGGAAACTACAGGCCAGTCAGTCTCACCTCTGTGCCTGGCAAGATCATGGAGCAGATCCTCCTGGAAACTCGGCTAAGGCACCTTGAAAATAAGGAGGTTATCAGTGACAGCCCACATGGCTTCATCAAGCGCAAGTCATGCCTGACAAATTTAGTGACCTTCTGTGACAGGGTTACAGCGTTGGTGGATAACAGAAAAGAAACAGACGTCATCTACCTGGACTTGTGCAAAGTGTTTGATGCTGTCCCACATGACATCCTTGTCTATAAATTGAAGAAATGTGGATTTGACTGATGGACCACTTGGTAAGTAAGGAACTGGCTGGATAGCCACACTCAAACGGTTGTGGTCAATGGCTCGATGTCCAAGTGGAAATCAGTGATGAGTGTCATTCCTCAGGGTCGGTACTGGGACCGGTGCGGTTTAACAGCTTTGTCGGCAACACAGACAGTGGGGTTCAGTGGACCCTCAACAAGTTTGCCAATGACACCAAGCTGTGTAGCACAGTCAACACACTGTGGGGAAGGTATCCCATCCAGAGGGACCTGGACAGGCTGGAGAGGTGGGCCCATGTAAACCTCATGAAGTTCAACAAGGCCAAGTGTAACATCCTGCATGTGGGTCAGGGCCATCCCAAGCACAAATACAGACGGTGGAGAATGGATTGAGAGCAGCCCTGAGGAGAAGGACTTGGGGGTGCTGGTGGATGGGAAGCTCAACATGAGCTGGCAATGTGCAGTTGCAGCCCAGGAAGTCAACCATATCCTGGGCTGCATCAAAATAAGCGTGGCCAGAAGACCGAGGGAGGTGATTCTGCCACTCTCTCACTCTTGTGTGACCCCACCTAGAATACTGTATCCAGCGCTGGAGTCCTCAGCACAAGAAGGACATGGGCCTGTTGGAGAGGGTCCAGAGGAAGGCCATAAAGATGATCAGAGGGCTGGAGCAGCTCACCTATGAAGACAGGTTGTTCAGCCTGGAGAAGAGAAGGCTCTGGGGAGACCTTATAGCAGGTTTGCAGTATCTGAAGGGGGCCTACAAGAAGGCTGGAGAGGGACTTTTTACAAGGTCGTGTAGGGATAGGACGAGGGGTAATAGCTTCAAACTGGAAGAGGGTAGATTTAGATTAAATATTAGGAAGAAATCTTTTACTTTGAGGGTGGTGAGGCACTGCAACAAGTTGCCCAGGGAAACTGTGGATGCCCCATCCCTGGAAGCATTCAAGGCCAGATTGGATGGGGCTTTGAGCAACCTGGTCTAGTGAAAGGTGTCCCTGCCCATGTTTCAAAGCACTGGGATAAGCACTTAGAAAACATCAACATCCAAACCAAAATAGACAAGATGCCTGATATTCATGTTAGTGAGCTTTGGCACACTTTCTTTATCTTATCTTCAGAAAAACAAGACCTTTAGTGGTGTCATTTCCATTATTTTACCAAGTCCATAGCCTTCTTGTCATAAAAAACCCATACGGCCATAAACAAGTTTACTCTTGTTACCATACACAGTTTCTGTCCTTAATTCCCCACAGCTTTTCCAGTCGAGCTAAGGTTAATGTCGTCACCCCACTTAAAATAAAGTAACACTTTCAGAGCAAAAATTAAGTAAACAAATCAATAATGCTTAATTACTAAAGAAAAGCTGAATTCTCAGCTAATGTAGCTGTACCTCTGTCTTCCAATGTCCTTTCCACAACACGGAGTTTGCCATTTTCAAAATAATCCATGTACATTATTCTGGAGTAACCTTGGGGTTCAGTCAGCTGGCATTTCCTTCCCAGTCAACCCTCAACCTGGCAGTCTCCCAAGTGTGCAATGCATGTCTCCTGTGTGTGAAGTACGTAGGAGGCAACTCTGCTGCTGGTAGCCAACTCAAAAGATTCCGAAAGCGTGACTCATTAGTTCTTCTTTCCAAGTTTTAGGGAATCAGGTTGCCTTTCCATATGTACAAAGCAGTACCTTCTGATCCATGCTGCAAGCATCTCCATAGGTTGCTTGTTTGGTCGGGAGTCTTAGGAGGAACTCAGAAGCAGCTCAAGAGCAAAGAGTTACAATAAAGTGGGCTGCAACTTTCTTATTTCCAGCAAGACACGTTTTCACCAATTTCCCTGCTGTTTACAAAGTATCCAAGGGAAAATAGGGCATAGTTGGGCACCAGAGAGAAGCTAGTTCAGAAGGCGTCATCAGAAGGCACTGGAGCAAGGTGCCTGCTAGTGCCACCAATAACTTCTGTCAGCATTTACCTCTGACCCATGGGAAAGAGTCTTGATTGATCAAGAGGTACTATCTTGCAGAGGTGTGTAGTGCTAATTGACGCAGCTTGGCGTAAGGGCTGTCTTCTGTTGTGAAAGCTATCCTTGTCAACTCCACTTTGGCTGGTGCCTGTGCCCCCTTGAAACTTCTACTATTTGTCTGCGAATGGGCACAGTGCCACCCAACAGATGGTCATAAGTGTAGGCATGTGGGAAACCTGCTATGTACAGATCTAAAGCCAGATTTCTCCTCCAAATAAGAAAATTGTGTAGAGCTTCTACATTCTTCGTTAGCTAAAGTCATCTCTACTTTAAATATCCCCAAATACTTTCCAGCATAGTCAGAGCAACTTTTGGGCTCTAGTAGAGAAAGAGAAATCATTCCTGATGATGATGAAAGAGATTATGAGGGATTTCTCTATGCAACAAAATCAATCTGTATAAAATGTGTGGTATTAAGTGGAAAATGAACTTTTCTATGGTTTTAAAGTGTCTCCAAAGGATACGTATACATAGAGTGGATGAAGAGGCAAATTCAGCCACATGTGGAAAACTTCTCAGTTATCTCAAGATTTCATCCCTGTTGTAATTATACATTCTACTAGTCTCCCACTTTCTATACAACATGGCAGGAGGCTTGTTCCTCTCAGACCAAGTATGATATTAAACAGGTTTTTGCTTTTTCATGGCTCAAAAGCTGGAATCTAATTTATGCAATGCATGCAAAAGAAAAAAAAAATAATGTTATTTTCCAGCAGCAACCCAAGAAAATGTACACACCAGTTTTTTTTTTTCAATACAAGCAGCCATTGCAGGATGGTTCATATAACTTCTCCACTGTTAACATTGCACTTAGAAAGAAATATTTTCTAGGAAACTAATCTAAACTCTTTCCTTCTTTCCCTGGCCTTGCTTTCAGTTTTCCCTCAGCAGCTTATAGCTCAGAAAGTGATTTTCCTGTTCACTGCTTACTGCCATCAGCCTTGGATATTTTATTGCTTTTTTTTATCTCCTTATTTCAGTACCAGTATAAGATAGCTGCTTCAACAGCAATCACAGGTTCTACATGCTTTACAGGTTTTGTTTTCAGTCTGAATGCCCTTTTTCTTCTGCTAGCTGTCTGCACTTCACACCACACGTTGCCTCTTTCTCAGACGGATCCCTGTGATTTG
Organism: Ibidorhyncha struthersii; assembly: GCA_013398815.1. NCBI lineage: Eukaryota > Metazoa > Chordata > Aves > Charadriiformes > Charadriidae > Ibidorhyncha > Ibidorhyncha struthersii. The sequence continues at coordinate 22,284 of VZSZ01005003.1, read as the reverse complement.
ATTTCCTCTGCTTTAACACTCTTCTTTGTAGCTGGTCTAATCTAATGTCGGGTTCTCTTGGTGGAAAATTGATTCTGCACAGCTGTTTTGTGGCTTTCAAGGGGCTTTGAAGAAACAAGTATGAGCAAAAAGGGCAATGGAGAAAGTCAGGACTTCCAAACATTTGGATCCCAAATTGCTGGTTAATAACATTTTAAAGCAGAAGAGATGGAGCTTCTGCTACATATAGGAGGGTGAACTCTCCATGTTCAGGTTTCTCTGTTATTGAAAGTATGCTTTCAACTCTGTCAGTTTGTCTACATAAATGAGGGCAAAGCAAAGACACTTTCCTCTCTTCCTCAATTAGCATCCCTGACTTTCTGACCTCTTCAGTGCCTGGAGCTTCTAAAAAGTCTGATCATGGTGAAAAAAAAACAAACAAACAAACCAACACAAATCCAAAACAACCTGGTTTTTAAAGGTACTTCTAAGCTGTTAAAAATCCTAAACTAAGTATCATCAGGTCAGTCTAGTAGCAGCCAATTTTGGCAGGAATTCATGTCTTAATAACTAAAGAAAAGCTTTTAATTGTCTTTGCATTAAGAGAGTCACATCTAGGAGCCTTGAAAGTTAAGTTTTAATGGATTCAGTTATCCTGCTCCTGCTATTTCTGTGGGTTGGCAACTTCTAGGACAGACACAACTTTGAAACAGAAATGGTTGCACAGCCGCACATGACACTTCAGTCATATCAAAAGAAAAAGCCCTCTCACCTCCTGCAGTATATCCATGACTAGAAACTTTTTATAACATCTCTACACAAAGACCTGTGATTCCTTAACACCAGGCACTGGGTACTCAGAGGCACAGTACAATATATGGAAGATTGCACCTTTATTTGTGGAAGAGATTATGCACAGTGATTTTGCATTTGAATATAATCACTGAGTGAACTGGAGTCCATGTATATTGTGGCAAATATCTTCTTATTGGCAAGTAAGTGTTTGGTAGATGTCAAGTTTGCTGAGGTTACAGAGAGGGGCTCTGTGGTGGGTTTGACCTTGGCTGCCTGCCAGACCCCACCCAGCTGCTCTATCACTCCTCCTCCTCAACAGGACAGGAGGAGAAAATTGATGAAAAAAGCTTGTGAGTAGAGATAAAGAGAGGGAGATCCTTTACTGTCATTGGCAAAACAGATTAAACTTGGGGAAAATAGTTTAATTTATTGCCAATTAATAACAGAGTAGTATAGTAAGAAATAAAAACATTTTAAACCCCACCTTCCCTCCAGCTCCATCTTCTTCTGAGGCTCAACTTCACTCTTGACGCTTCTACATCCTCCCTCCAAGTGGCACAGGAGGATGGGGAATGGAGGTTGTGGTCAGTTCACAACATTTCATCTCTTCCACTCCTTCTTCCTCATGCTATTCCCCTCCTCCAGTGTGGGGTCCCTCCCATGGGGTACAGTTCTTCATCAAATTCTCCAATGTGGGTCCTTCCCACAGTCTGCAGTTCTTCAAGAACTGATCCATCATGGGTCTTTTCCGAGGGGTATAGTCCTTCAGGAGCAGACTGCTCCAGCATGGACTCTCCATGGGCTGCAGCTTCCTTCAGAACATATCCACCTGATCCAGTGTGGGGTCCTCCACAGGATGCAGGGTGGATATCTGCTCCACTGTGGTCCTTCATGGCCTATAGGGTGACAATCTGCTTCACCATGGTCTTCTCCGTGGGCTGCAGGGGAATCTCCGCTCCAGTGCATGGAGCATCTCTTCTCCCTCCTTCTTCACAGATCTTGGTGTCTGCATAGTTGTTTCTCTCATTTTTCTCACTCATCTCTCTCACAGATCCTGAACAGCATTTTTTACTCTTTATTATCACAGAGGTGATATATTATCGCAGCATCACTGATCGTCTCAGCTTTGGAGCCATCTGGAACCACAGGGCCAGTTCTTGGCACCTTCTCACAGAGGCCACCCCTGCAGCCCCTTTGCTACAAAAACCTTGCCACAGAAACCCGATCCAGGTTCTTAAAGGAGTAATAGAAAGGTGGGTGGCGATAGCAGGTGTCACACAACCTCATTCCAGAAAATGCCAGACAGGCTTGGTGAGAACCTAGAAATGTTGGTAGCTTGTCAGGGTTATGACTTCTGGCAGTTTTACAATGTATCTTTATCCTATAATGAATTTATGATCTGTATTTGAATGAATTCTTTTGAACTAGTACACTTCTATCATAGTCTTTGCCCAAGAGCAACACTGAGATTTCATGGGTGATCTCGCACTTCTTGGAGGAACAGTATGCTCAAGCACTGTAAGTAATTTTGCCTAATGAATCCTGGTAAAACATGTCTACTGCTTAAGAGTAAGTGTGGGAGGACAATGAAGGTCAAGGACACTTTACTCATGCAAATCTATGCCCATACTGCAAGTTCTCCTGGTAGCAACTGTTGATGTCATCCATACAATTTGCCAGCACACCTTATTCAGGCAGCCAGTTTGAAACCCAAACTTCACAGTCCTCTAAGGGTCTCTGTATGAGCACTTCACTTGAGTTGGTCTTGCTTTTCACTGTTAAATCAGTGAGTGGAGGGTCTGAGGTGGAACACACACAGGGCATCTTTGTACTGGTAGATTCTCCTTTGGTTCCAGAATCAGAATAAGCAATACCAGCATAACTGGCACAGTTATACACATTTCAGGAAGGAACTGCAAAAACTAAGGGGCAGAAAGGGGGGAAAATTATGAGTTTATTGGCCAGTATAGCTAAAACCTGAGTGTTTTGTAAATCACATGAGCCCAATGTCACTACAGTGCAAGGTAAACACATTGAAGATCTCTGACTTCTTTCAGGAATACACCCTGTTATTTTGTTTATAAAATATATGTTAATCAATCTTCAAAAATTGAATATTGACTACTAGACAAAGGCTAGAGTTTCTGGACTCAAGTTTCGTAGTGGTGAGCAGTGATATCTGCATAGTGCCACACAATATCTTTTCGGGGTTATCCCTATACAGACAAACTTAGATAGGAGAAATGGTAGACCCATGGCAGCATGACATGTTGTTATCAGGTCCTGCTTCTTGATCTGAGAGGAAGGCTGCATTAATGCTGTTGTTCTGCTTTCAGCAATGAACTAGTTCCTTTACCAAAACAACACAGTGCCACATTGCCATACATTTCTGCTCCCATAGGTATTTTGATCTATGAGCATGGGAGAAGGAAGAAAAGGAAGTTTCTCAGTAAATCTTGCCCCATATTATTAGGTATATGGAGCAGGAGCCCTCCACAACTATCAAGTCAGTTCATGTTTCTTTTTCTAGTGAACTACATCAATTAAAAAAAAAAAAAAAGGGGTGGGGGTGTCTCACTTTGTAAGGTACACTTTGAATTATTAATGTCAAGGTGTGCTAGCAATGTCTTTAAATGGGGCTGCTCTTCATCTGAATGTTTTTCAGAATTTTTATTTATACTACAGATAAAATTCCAAACTTTAAAAAGCTTTACAAACTTAAATTTGGTCTTTGCAGATTTGTGTGTGGTGGGATGGGAGAAGGAATGGAGAACAGATGCTTTTATAGACAACTCCTGAATTAATGTCTTCTGTGTGGTAATCTGAAAATGCAAGGGACTGAGCTGAAATCCATTTAGCTCCTTTCTTTTGCTCCTTTCTCCATTTGTGAGTTGTATTATTTGTGGGTGAATCTGTGGAAAATAGGAACTGGAGGAACTTGGTAGGTCTGCTTGCTTTAGGAGTATAACATTCCCAGCACAAGAAAACCAAAATTGAAGTCTTATTATGCATAAGAAAAAAGTATTATCACTGAACAAAAAAAAAGATAGAAAAGAGCTGGTGGGATTCTGCCTACAGAATCTGTCCACAAAATCTGAAATCTGATAAAGGTATTTGGGCTATTCAGAATATGAAAATAGGAGAAAGAACTTTAGAATGCAGAACAGACAGTATAAGGGCAAGTGAAATGTAAAGTTGGTAAGTACAAAAAACCCCACAAAACTACTTTTCTTCCAACAGTTGAATCAGAAGTCTGTTGGCTTTATCACCTAAGGAAAAGGAGATGCATATCGTTACAGATAGATCACTGGAACCTCTACTTAATGCATCACAGTGATGGGAAAAAGCAAATGAGATGTCAGAATGCATAAAAAATGGGCTGGGGAAGAATACTGCAAAAGTAATGCAATTATGTTTCTAGTTCTACAATACCAGCCACCATTTTTTGAGAAAAATTGCACAGAATTATAAAGGTCTTGAGAGAAGGGCATAATTATAAAGAGCACTGAAAAACATTTAAAGGGAGATTGAAAATAGTGAAATTGTTTCCTTTAGAAATGACATTAATAAGAGAAGATGAGAAATAACTACACTAAATAAAGGAATGTGATAGAAAAGCTAGATGGGGAACTTCTGTTTCTTCTCTCTAGTAATGCAAGAACAAGGAGATATGCTAACAAAACTGATAGCTGGCAGAATGAAAACTGATAAAATCCATTCCCTACAGCAGATAATTAGTCTGGAGCTAATACATTGACAGAGGTGCAATTGAGGTCAAGGATTCTGCAAGGTTGAATGAAATTTGAACGGTTACATGAATTAATGCCAGCAAGAATGTCAGAAAGAAGATAAAGCCTTGGTTTTCAGGGCTATATCCAGCCTTTAACTTCTAGGAACAAGTAGAAGGTTCTCAGCACCAGGCTTCTTTATTTTTCGTATAAATTACATTTCTCACTGCTATTAGTAAGATTCCTACAGTATGACCAATGGATTTTCTCACATAAGTCTATTTCACACTGCTGTTCCGACTGCATTTTGGGTCTGTTCACAGTAACATGACAGCATTGCAGATGGTGTAAAAGCATATCTCCAGAAAACAATCCAGTCATCATTTCCATTTTCAAAACCCAGAGATGAGTCATTCCCCTCCCACAGGTAAATGTATTTGTATGAACATCTACAAACTTCTATGTATATCCTCATAATGAAAAAAAAAATACAGTACAGTCCTTCTCTGTATTGATAAAACTCAGGTTTCAGCCCACCCTTAACCACTCTCCAGTTTAGCAAATCAAGCAGACGTAACTGAGAGTACCCAAACGGGTACAACAGTGCAACACTGGATTATGGTAAATGTGATATAAGAAGAAAAGGGTGATAAGTGAAGGAATGAGAAAAGGGTTCCTTGGAGACAGACAGCAGCCATGCAGAGGTTAGCCACAGTTCTTAGAGGACCACAGGATCACAAGATGATTCAGGCAGGGAGGAGCCTCAGGGGTCTCTGGTCCCACCTCCTGTTCACCGCAGGTCAGCTCTGAGGTCAGACCAGGCTTCTCAGGATTTCATCTGGTTGGGATTTACAAACCTCTGAGGATGGAGATTACATAACCTCTCTGGGTAATCTGTACCACTGACTGACTGTCTTCATGGGGAAGAAATGTCTCCCTGGATTCAGTCTGACCCTCTTCTCTTTCACTTTATGCCTGTTGTCTGTCAGCCTCCCATCCCGCACCACTGTGAAGAGCCCGGCTCCACCTCCTCAATGACCTCCTTATACACATAGGGGGCTGCTGTCAGGTCCCCCCAAAGCCATCTCTGCTCCAGACTGAACAAGCCCAGCTCTCCCAGACTTTTCTTACAGGACAAGTGCTCCAGTCCCTACCATCTTGGTGGCCTCCCGTGAACTCTCTCCAGTTTTTCAGTCTGTCTTGTATTGGGGGACCCAACACTGGATTCAGTAATCCAGATGTCATCTAACAAGTACTGAGTAGAGGCAGCCATCTGAGTGAGGAAGACCACCATCCTGTAGTTCCCTGAATTGCCTATTTTTGAAGAACTTTTGCCTTCCTCCAGCAATCAGGGGCCTCTTCCCAGCTCCACTATTTCATGGTCTCTCCAGTGAAGACTGCCATTATCACATACCAAATCAGTTGTCCTAAATAGCAAACACACAGATAACATCTACATTCACTCAACATAAAACATGAAAGAACCTAAATTAACAGCACGGATTTCAATTCCTACTTGTAGAGAAATTCAGAGTCTAGAGGCAGTCTAGTAATGGAGAAGGTGGCTAAGGTATGGCAGACCTGGGTTCATATCACTTCTGTCTAATTTGACACAAAAACTTGGATTTCTCTCACAGCTGCAACTCCCAAGGAACACTGGGTTAGGTCTTCACTGCACATGTGCAAACTAAAACTTTTAAGGGTGGCCACGGAACATCCGACAGTACAGAGCAGAGGTTCCTGAGCCAAAAGGGGCACCTCACTGTGGCCTGGTTAGCCATTACTGTAGCTAAACCCCATATTTTCCTTCTGAATTTCCATCTAATTCTGGCATAGTCCTGCTCTGCTGTCCCCTGAGGCTTCTTTATTTTGTCTACCAAAACAGGGTATCTCTGTCAAGCTGAGGAGTGTATTAGAGAGCAAATATCCTTAGTACTGCAATATTTTAAAATCCACATAGATTTTAAAGCAGCAAGGATGTCTGGACAGCCACAAACCAGGGACAGAAAAACTCATATATCCCTTTCTGTTGTTTTGGCTGTCAGAAACCTGTGGTGCACTTCCATCTCTGGCTTTGTTGGTTAATCTGGTCAATGACTGCCCATAGTTATGTTCTTAGTGGGTGGCTTTTCCAAACCTGTGTTCCTGTGCACATTTTGCTCAGGTGAGAACAAACACACAGACTGCCTTCCCACACCAGACTATACCCCATCAAGCTGTATCTATACCATCAGCTGTGGGTTGCATAGGCTGAAAGGGCTGTATCTGCTACTTGTATGTGGAATTTATTTTTAATAAACACATTGAATGGAGGTACAAGGCATGGCATAAGGGCATGGGCAAGGCAATGGAATACCAGGTTGGAAGGGACCTCAAGGATCATCTAGTCCAACCTTACTTGACAAAAGAACAGTCTAGACAAGATTGCCCAGCACCCTGTCCAGCCAAATCTTAAAAGTGTCCTATGTTGGGGAATCCACCACTTCGTTGGGAAGATTATGCCAATCACTGATTGTTCTCATTGTGGAAAACTTTCCTTTTTGTGTCCCAAAAATATCCCCAAGAGTAACTTGCAACCCCTCGTCTTTTCCATGTGACTCCTTGTAAAACGGAAGTCTCCATCTTCTTTGTAGCCACCCTTTAAATACTGGAACATGGTGATAAGGTCTCCCCTAAGCCTTCTTTTCTCAAGGCTGAACAAACCGAATTCTCTCAGCCTTTCCTCATGGCAGGCTTCCCAGTCCTTGGATCATCTTTGTGGCCCTTCTCTGGACCCTCTCCAGCCTGTCCACATCTTTTTTATATAGCAAGGACCAAATCTGAACACAGTATTCCAGTTGTAGCCTGACAAGTGCTGAGTAGAGTGGGATAATGACTTCTTTATCTCTGCTGGTGATGCCCCTGTAGATGCAACCCAGCACCCCCATGTACCTTTCCAGAGAGCTGTTCCCCGGCCAGGTAGATCCCAGCCTGTGCTGCTCTCCTGGATTATGTTTTTCCAGGTGCAAGACAACTTGTCCTTGTTGAACTTCATAAGGTTCTTGTTAGCCCACTCTTCCAGCCTATCCAGGTCTTCCTGCAGGGTGGCTCTGCCTTCTGGAGTGTCCGTTTCCTCAGTCAGTTTGGTATTGTTGGCAAACTTCATCAGGGTAGACTTGATCCCATCATCCAGATCATTTATGAAGATATTAAACAGCATTGGGCCCAGTATCGGTCCCTGGGGGACACAACTTGTGACAGGTTGCCAGTTTGAAAAGGAGCTATTTACCACCGCCCTCTGGGGGCGGCTGGTCAGCCAGGTCCCCACCCACCACACAGACCACTTGTCTAGACCGTAACACATCATTCTTTCTAGGAGGAGACTGTGGGAAATCATATCAAAAGCCCTGGAGAAACCTAGGTAGACAACGTCCACCACTTGCCCCACATCAACTGAGCAGGTTGCTTTGTTGTAGAAGGTGATCAGGTTTGTCAAGTACAATTTGCCCTTGGTGAATCCGTGCTGGCTTTTCCCAATCCCGTGTTTCATTTGACTTGTGATAGCCCTCAGGAGAATTTGTTCCATAACTTTCCCAGGGACTGAAGTAAGACTGATGGGCCTACAACTTCCTGGATCCTCCTTTAAGCCCTTCTTGGAGATGGTGGTGACATTAGCCTTCTTCCAGTCTTCTGGGATGTCCCCCTATCTCCATGACTTCTCAAAGGCTGTGGAGAGCAGCCTCTCAGCAACATCAGCCAGCTCTCTTAACACCCTTGGGTGGATATTGTCAGGGCCCATCGACCTGTAGGGGTCAAGCTCCTGTAATAGTTCACATACTAGCTCTTCCTTCACTGATCGTGGGTCTGTGTTTTCATCAGTCTCGATTGCTGTTCCCAAGGCCTGGGGCCCAACAGTGCTGGTAAAGACAGAGGTGAATAAAGTGTTGAGAACCTCTGCCTTTTCAGCGTTCTTGGTGACTAATTCACCTCTCCTTTTTAACAGCGGGCCAATATTTTCCTTCTGTTTCTGCTTGTTGTTTACGTACCTGAAGAACCCGTTCTTGTAGTTCTTGACATCTCTGGCCAGTTTCAATTTGAGTTGGGTTTTTGCTTTTCTAACTGCATCTCTGCACACCCTGGCAATGCCCTTGTAGTTCTCAATGGGTATTTGCCCATTTTTCTGTCTCTGGTACACTTCTCTTTTGGTTTTGAGCAGACTCAGAAGCTTGCAATTAAGCCAATGGGGTCTCTTGCTCTACCTACTTCCCTTACCTTTAAAGGGGATGAACTGGTTTTGTGCTTCCACTCGAGTGTTCTTAAAAGACTCCCAGCACTCATTAGCTCCTTTTTTCTTCATGGAAGCTTCCTACAGAATCCATCCCAGCTAAATTCTGAGTGAGCTGAAGTTTGCTCTTCTAAACTCTAACAAACACCCTTGTCTTAGTACTAACCTTCAACGTGCTCAGCAGGATCCCAAACTCCACAATATTGTGATCACTGCAGTCGAGGCTGTCACTAACTGAGATATAACAAAACAGGTTTTCTTGGTTTGTGAGTAGCAAGTCCAGCAGTGCCTCGTTCCACATCTAATATTTGTATGAGGAAGCAGTCCTCTACGTGTTCCAGGAACTTGATGGATGATGTGAGCTGCTGTATTGCTCTTCCAACAAATGTTTGGGTAGTTGAAGTCACCCATAAGAACCAGGTTCCTTTGACCTGAAGCTTGCCTAAGTTACCCAAATACTGCTCCATTGGCCTTATCGTCTTGATTTGGAGTTTGGTAGCAGATACCTACTGTAAGATCCCCCTGGGAGACAACCCCTCTCATCTTGACCCAGAGGCATTTGATAGGGCTTCCACATAAAGACTGGCTGTACAATAAAACTGTGCAAACATATCATATAGGAAAATTTTCACAGTTGATTCCATGCCAGTTCTCTCTTTAATTTTCCCCTTCGTCCAAATTAAAACCTATATGATTGATTGGTTTTAGATTCAATATACCCCTTCTCTTCGTGCTGTTACAGCTGGTGAGATTCTAAGACATTAGTGCAGTATGCCAATGTTTATTGCCACTAATACAGAAATAGTTTAAAACAATGTATATCTGTGTCACAGCTGCTAATATCTACTGTATTATTTTCATATATTTCATATTTTGTCCGTTATAGTCAGACCTCTAGCCTTTCTTCAGCTAGAGGGGTGATAAACTTTAAAGGAGTAGCAGTTTCCTGAGAGCTGAAAGAATGGTAGCATATGAAGTTCACGCCAACTGTATGGGAAGATACTGTGAATTTAATGTGAGAAGAAATTACAGAGGACGTATCATTAATAGTCAGACTTAGTAGGGAACTATATCCGTGCTGTAACAACCTGTGAGGTAGGAAAGCATCCACTATTGTTTACTAAGGCTTTTAAAATGAATTATTTTAGGACAATTATTGCATCTCTGAATGATATCAGTTATTTTTAGGGCTCTGCCATAAAGACTTCATTAGTCTTCTACATGTGAAGATAAGGCTTCTGCCATAGTAGTGCAGACACTCACAGAGAATGTTTGTTGGATAAACTGATTTATTGAGATCTCTATGCAAGATAACACTCACAAGGGAAATTGAATCTCTCAGACAGGATGATCAGCTGCTATCTGGTTGGTGATGGGGGACTGCAAGGGTCATTGCAGTGGCATCTTCAACTGGATCAGGTGAGACACCCCAAACCACAGTCATTGGGATTTTTTATATCCAGCTGGACTATGGTTCTACACGATCACACACACACAAGAAAGATACCGATTTTCTTCAACTACATAAAAGCTTTTCTTGTCGTAACTACGTACAAAAGACTTTCTTATGTGACCATTCCTGTGTCTGCAGAAACAGTTTCTACTCACCATACAGGTGACCTATTTATGCACAGTTTGATAATTCTGCTGCGGGAATGGCCTCAGGGCATCTCTGGGAAGGCCAGAGCCACCACCCAGGATGTCACACCCAGGCAAAGCAGCCATGTCTATCAGTTGGTCTGTGCACTGCAGCAGCTGCCCAGGGGGACTCTGCAGGGCTGTACAAAATCCCCCCCTGGGGAGCAGCTGCCAAAAGTGGTCACACGCTTCATAGTGAAGCCAGTAGAAGATCAGCCGAGTACTTTGTCACACATCAATCCACTCAACCAAACCAGTCCCAGGTCTCATTGATGCAGAGACTGGCTGGGGAGTTCCTGGTCTCCCCCAGGGAATAAGTGACTAAGTACACTGGGAGTGCACAGAGGCAAATCCCTGCTATCACAGCGATAACTACAGGGCAAACTCCAATTTCATTTCTACATCAGACTTGCAAGTTAAATCCTGTAACTCTTGCCACAGTAGATATATTTGGTAACCAGACCTTCAAAGGAAGGACCGAGATCAATATTTGAGTCTTTTGTCAGACACAATCTACTAAATTACTGTAGTTACAGCACAAATTTCATGTTTCAGTATCACGATGGTGTTCGGTCCCCCTCAGGATGCTTTGATGTCTCAGGTTCTCCTCAGGTTTATTTTTTAGTTTTTCTGTCTATTGTGTCAAAATGCAGAAAAGGTGTGACCCCACCACGAGCCCACTGCTACTGGTCAGAGAATATGTATTTGCTTATGCTGATGCAAAGGAAAATAAAATAAATATGTTTTCATGACAATTTAAAATGTCAGTTATTTCCCTGCATAGTAAACCGCTACTTCTTCCCCCTCCACCTTTATTTCCCTTGTTTCTTTTGTTCTATAGCTCATGCATAATTTCACACCTGCATAATTTCTGAAGAACTAGGATTTTGCCTATCAATTTAAACAATAAGGCAACCCATTCAAAGAAACACGCCGACAGCCAATTCACAGGCTGGACTGAAGGGGCCTGGGCTGTTTATGGCAGTGGAGATTGCATTATTGCAGCCTGCTGAGAAGCCTTGTGCTCTTAATAATAATGTTAAAAGGCTCGCAAAGCAAAAATCAAGTGTATAAAACCCCATGAGAGATAAGAGGAAGAGTACAAAGAATTTAATTCACTAGCAAAGCACAGACTGTGAGCGTGTCCTGTGATGAATACCAGGCAGTTTGAAGCGAAGGGCTCTTAGAAGTCCTTCAAGGGTAAATGTGATGTCTGTTTTCTCTAGTCAGGTCTGTGTACTGTACAGAGTTGGCGCCCAGTCAGGCATAGCACAGGTTACGTGCAAGCCTTCCTGATCGGATCCGACCAAGACACCTGGTGGCAGTTCTTCGGGAAGGCAGTCAACATCCAGACATGGCAGACAAGCTTTCCCCGTGTCTCATGCCACTGGCAAGTAAGTCCTGGTGCACACCCGGTAATGCTGGTAGGAAATAGATGGTTGCCAGCCTGGAGATTGAAGAGACCGTCACTCACTCACAGAGAATGAATAAGGCAGCCCTGGAGTCTGTCAAAGATTTAATATTACATAGATATAAAGAGTCAGACATGTGCTGTTACCTTCCCTTTATCAGAAACACAGATTATGCTGCTAGAAACAGGATTCACTCCAGACTGAATATAGGGTGCATCTCACCATCTCAGCTCTGGAAGATGATATTATCATTGGTAGCAGGGAAAGAGGGGTCTGAAGCAGGAAAGTAGTACTAGGAAGCAGGGAATAAAGGACGCTCCGAAAAGCAGCTATGCTCCCAGAGATCCACTAACCTGACATTTGCCTAACAGCTTGCTGATATTATGCATTGTGTGCAAGACCATGCTCTTCAGTTTCCAGCTGAGTATGTTTGATGCAGCGCTGTTTCTCCAAGGACTTGTGCCATCGCAAAAAACTGAGCTTACTCCCCCAGATTTAGGGCTATTGCCAAAGAGTGTTAAACATCTGAGCAGCTTTGGACAGAAAAGCGCAGCCTTTGAGATACTCTCCTGTCTATCAATCTTGTAAAGCTGTCTAGACTGTCCCAGGAGAGGGGGTGGAAGTGTAAACCAGATATACATATAAATCTAGAAGTGTAAATCAGATTCTATAAGCGTGCCTATGCAGCGTGGTATAGGGAAAAAATTACACATTACCAGGAAAAAAACCCAAGGACCCCCCTGAAGCTCCAGTAAGAAATGAATCTTTCCTTCTTTGGAATTCTATAAATGGATGAAATCTTTTAGGAGCTGTGTTCAACAGTTCCACGGCTTTGACACAGTGCAGCTAATACCATGCTGAAATAGGATCACGACATACAATAGCGGCACACCACACCACATGAGGATAGGTCATGCTATTGCAAAATAATTTATGCAAGGAGAAGCACTGGCTGGTACCGTGGAGGTAATTACGTTTATTATCTGTGAGCCCATGGTGACAGCAAATGTGCACTGCAATAGCTGTATCTCACCAACACAGTAGTCACCCACACTGTTGATGTAGTCATGGTCATTTTACAAATTACAACAAAGTAATATCTGAGGAAAGTTATTAAACTTGCTAATGTAACAGTTCCTGGTATGTGGGTTTAGTATCCCATTATTTATTATTTTAGTTTTTTGCAATAATAAGCCTGAAACATAATTTCTCTACCATGGCTTCAGGTTGTGCCTGGGTTTACTCTGATCCTGCGGGGAAGGATGATTAAACATTCCAGTTTAATACCTGACAGACCTGAGTGCGGTTCCCCATGCAGAGACCACAGACTGGCTGCATATTTATTATTTTTTTCAAAGATCCGGTGTCACCTTGCAGTTAAGCTAGTGCAGAAATTCCCTGGCTGGACTACAGGTTTTGGATTAGTGTGTTTGTGGGAGTGCTTTCTAGAAAAATGAAATTGTACCTGCAGAGCTACATGCCAATAGCTTTAAACTAAGCCTGGATTTCTTTCTGTAAGGTGTTTTCTACTGAGAAGAGAAATATTGTCTTGTTGAAAAAATATTAGATAAGAATTTTTGTACAGAGTTATGAAGATTGGATTAAGTGATATGGATTCTCCTGGGACAAGAATCAGTAAGGATGTCAAAGCATGTTCTGTCTTTGGGCTGTGTTCATGTCATCTGCTGATGCAGCCACCCACCCAGCCAGGGCTGCCCTCTGCCTCCTGGCGATGAGCCGGCAGCAAACAGGCAGGGTAAGGAATGACAAAGAGCCCGGATACGGTTCCCGTAGCAGGTAACTTTCCTGCTGGTCTACTGGCAAAACCAGAGGAAAAAATTAATCTGTTCCCAAGGCACCAAAACTTCTGATACTCTTACTATATTTTAGCAAGTGAATTCCTATTCTGGACCTTATTTTGTTTAAGATACTTTGCCATTATCCATTGTCCCGAGTCAGCTCTTGGAACAAGATTTCATGAAGTGCTGCATCAAACTCTACAGATCACACTCAAAGCCTTTAAACCAATTGCCTCTTTGGCACCCCCTAACTTGCAATAGCATTTTGAAAGCAGCTGGTTGTGATGGGAACTCTGTTGTCCGTGTTTTCTCTAGACATACTGATGTGGTTTGCTCCTCATTGCTCTGTTCTCCCCTAGGGCTTGTGGTATATCACGCTTACATTTTTCACTGGCTGAAGCCACATCTGTTTGGATCTTATTCTCTAGTTCTTTTTTCACTTCACCCAAGTCCTTCCTCTGCATGTCTTTTTTCAGTCTCTGAGTATGCCAAGAAATGAATCTTCATGTTTTCACCACTGTGAAAATGAATTATCTATGGCAAACTTTCTTTGTAGCAGAAATGGTCACCAAATACAACAAACTGAAAAAATTTGTGCAGTCATAAGCCACTTAAAAAAAATTATCAAGGATTATCTTGGTCTGATTGTTCATTAAATAACCAAGCAGTCAACATTTAAATAATAATAAAATATATATTTGGTGGAAATTGCTACAGATAAATTTGAAAGAAATTCAGTTCAACCCAATCAGGGCCATGCACAGAAAAGAAAAAAAAAAAAGAGTTAAATTATGAACTGCGTTTTTCTGTGTGAAATAGCAAATGAAGCTGCTTTAAAAAATAATGAATCTGCACAAAAGAGAAAAGCACGGGTTTCCTTTCACCAGGAGGGCAGCCGTCTCTGTCTTTATGTCATCCTCCCTGTTACTTTTCTGCAGTCTGATGTGACTCTGGAATAGCCTTGCTGTGGACCAGGCTGTTTCTCACTTATAGACTGTACTTCTTTTTGTCACCTGTTTGCTTTCCTAACTTCTGCAGTAAGTGCTATTAGAATAATTTTGTATACTTTAACTTTGGTAAATTGGATCTTTCTCCTTTTTTTCACAGCTATTTTGTTATCCTAGCCTTTACATAAATACTTATTTCTTACTGCATTTCTCCACATTACTCCTTTTAAGACCATTTTCTTCTAGGTCCATTGCTCAATTTATGCCACACCATCTACTGAGGTGTGTGGGGAGGGAGGAGGAATTCACAAGCGTGCCTAAATTGCAATCAGTGAGTCATTTCACTCATCTATTCATTTCTGAGTGAGATCCCACTTTTTTCAAAATTGACTGCGTCGGAGCCTAATTAGGGAATTAAGTTACTAACTGTACAGAGTGACATTGAAAATCACAGCACACAGCTTTAAGAAGGAATGCATTTTCATGGCATTAATTATTTACATAAGGGAAGAAAATAAGGGAGAGTATGGCTCAGATTAAGGCAGAGGAGTTCTCACTGGGCAGTGAGTTGTGCTGCCTGCACTCATTAGCAACAGAGGTTGTAAAGAATATCTTGCACTATTCATGAGTGAATAGTAGTGAAATCCACCATTGTATTTTGCAGTGACCTCTGTGTAGTACCTCCTTGAATCCTCTTTAATCAAACAAATGCTGTAGTGTTAACCATTTATTAGAGAAGAGGGACGGCGGAGTGAAAATTGTCTTTCAGAAGAAAAAGGTTTGGTTGTAGCTCAGTGTTTATTTTGAATGACTGCTTTTGTGCCCAGGAGGAGCACATGGCAGAATGCCGCCTGGAAGCAGGCGAGCCATCGTGTCTCCTCTGCTCCTCCTGAGTTGCTCAGCTGCCCTGTTGGTATGTGTTGGCATGTCCCTGGGGTCCTTCCAAAGCCTCAGCAGGTCTCTGGGGCCTGTGGGGCTCTGTCTTTACTGGGCTCACTGGCCACATGTGTATGGACAGCTTTGCTGGGTCAGCCTGAAGGTTCATGTAGCCTGGTACCCTGTCTGGAGACACGTTGTGTGCACAGCAGAATAGGGTTTGAAAGAGAAAAGTCAATGTTTTATGAATGCACATGCCTGTCCAGACTTATTTCCACAATATGATCTTCCCTATAATGCCCAAGAAGAGGCATCAAAAGGCAAAGGCAAGATGAAGCACTAACCAGTTTCAGTACCCTTCATGTAGTATGTAGAAATGCATAGGAAACAACAGCAGCTGTGTCAATAAAAACTCTGCTTTTGTAAATTATGCTAAAGCTAAATACGCCATTCTTCTGTGACTACTACATATCTGCTTCAAAAAACTGTACTTAGGACAATATTGACTTACCACATGCTTCCAGTGTCACAGATCAGTTATGCCACTGACATATACACAAGCTCCTTTTGACCTGGAGCAGGCAGTAAATACTCAGTCAAGTTTCACAGTTAATCTATATTACACTTCCTGAAGGTAGTGATCTGCTATATACAATTAAAATTGATTAGTTCTTGATTTTACAGAGTATCTGAGGAATTCATAACTTTTTCTGAGATAGAGAAGAATTTTGCTTGATTTTAATATAAAATAAATCTGAGCCTAAAGAGAAGAATAATCCTTCCTTTTTCTTCCAATAATCTTCTCTATACTGGCAGAAAAAATTGTCTTCCTCCCATGAATGCCAGCACAGACATCAGGAGATAATTCCTTTCTCTGTATAAACTACAGTCTCCAATGCTCAAGCTAATTTTAAACCCCCGCTTATCCTGGAATTCAAGATTATTATTACTGCTATTGATGGGTTTTCAGCAGCAGATTTATATAATGGGCTGCAATATTATTCTTTCATGATTTAAACAGAAACTCAGCACGTCCTGAAAATAAATTTCTGAGCAGTTTTCCACAGGTAACAGCAGCATCTCTCTTCTTCTTTTGCCCTTAGGAAGTCCTACCTAGCCAAGCTTATACTCTATCTCCTAATTCCATTTTCCCGTTTTTTTCTAGACTGCTGTTTCATATGGATTTGTGCTCATTTCAAGTTGAGCTCAGTTCTAGATTCTATCTTACGCCTGATTTCTTGCATCACTCTTGGAAAACACCATTACTCAACTGTGTACTGCTTTGTACATAGACATAATCAGCAATAAAGTAAGCCTTGTATGTAATACAAAACATGTGCACACACACAGACAAATTTAAATTTGTCACATTTGCATGTTTGTATTGCATAGCCAGGATTTACTGTGCAAGTTTCTCAAAGACTTCAGCCATGCCAGTGTTTTCTAAAATCCTTTGAAATGGAGATATTTAGTATTTGTACTGCCTGCAGCTTCAATATACTAAAGGTTTTACAAATGAAGACCTCAAATTCTTCCATGGAGAACTTACTATGTATGTACTACTGGTAAGAGTATCTAATTTGGAAATGATGGTGTTGAAATAACATAGAATAAGACCAAAATACAGCTCTATTTGATAATATGCTTACAAAAACAAAGGCTTAACATAACCTGTGAAAATACAAGTGCCCACATAATCCTAAACATGACAACTGCAGTTTTGAACACTTAGTCAAAGATCTTAACGGGAAGTCTCTTGTTCATCATAATAGCCAAGTGCAGTATATGAAGTTCTTATGAAACACCGCTTTACAAATACTGCCAGCTCACCACAAGTTTGTATTGAAGGAGGCAACTCAGAGCATGAAAGAGAGGATCAGCCTGCAATCTATAAAGCTATTAATATGAGAGGAAGATGTGACTCTGACTCCAAACTGGGCTCTCTCACCTCAGATGGTGACATTTCTATTGTTGGAGAAGCAGCAGTGTGACATTTCAGAGCATTTTCTAAATGCATTGAGCATTTTTGAATGTTTCTGTGTGTTATTGAGAGAGCTGGAAAAGCTCTGAGTCCGTTTGGGGGAAGAATCTATTAAAACCTGGGATATCTAGCACAAGATGTCTTGTTGGTATTCTGAGAACAGAGTGCTTAGTAATGTAAATGGAAAATCAGGTCAACTTCTCTAACACTCTGGTGTCTTCAGACCTGAAAGGACTGGGTGGGTCAGAAACTGTAAATGCATCTGGCATTCAAGAAAGAGAAGTGAGAAATGATGCTAAGCAATTTTTCATAACTCATTATCCAGCTTAGCATTACCCAAGGCAAACACCTGAGAGGAAAGAAAAAGAAAAGAAAGAAATATGTAATATTCAGTCCTAAAAGTAGGAAGAAGTATTTATAGGTGTATTGGAACAAGTAATATCAGTAACAACCTGTATGACCTGCCCTGTAATGACTCAGGTGTGTGACAACAGGTCTGCTTCCTACCTGACACATTGCCAGGCTGCTGTCACTGTGGAGGGACCATCTAAGGTTTACCAAACCCAGAGCTGAGAAGCCACATGCTGCCCACCACAGGAATTTGTGACAGGGAACTGAAGATTGACAATAACGTAATCAAGATGCTTCTCAGCTGAAGAGCATTGCAATCGGCTTCCTGTACCGCTGCAAGTATCTCTGAACACCACCATTTTCATGTGCAGCATAATAAACTCCAAACAGCTCCAGAGTGAAATAAAAGCAGTATCTGTTCTTTCACCAACATCATAGGACAAGCAGTCTATCTGGATCTGTGCACTGTTGGATTATATTGATTTTCTGAAAGTAATTACGATAAAGGATATTATACAAGAAATAACAGCACCAGCAAGGGACTACTATTAGCAGAAATAACAGAGGTGGGAGGGAAAAATGTAAATCATACAGTATTATATCTATTTCCATAGACTCAGAAGAGACATTTTCAGGGTCAAATTAAATAAATCAAATCACAGTTCTGTTTTACTTGTTAATACAAGTACTCAAATATTTATATTACTGTATTAGGTATATTATTAAAATTTCCTTTAATATTTCTCAGGATCATATGTAAAGCTTTCTTTTATCATTGGTGAATGTACTCTGGTAAAACTCATCTTGTACACTGATATAAAAAAAAGACCTCTGATCTTAGGCTGGTTAGCTGGTTTTCCCTTCAAACAGTGCGATGTTTTTGTCTGGGAAATCAATGAGAACCTCAGCATGATGTAATTAATTCAGTTGCCAGAATACGGTGTCATTTCATGGCATCTAAGAAATCAACATGGCATTAGTAAATATGGCCCAGGATCTACCGAAGTCCTTCGGCCACTCAGGGGCTAGAAGCCAAGCAAGTTGAACTGGGGCATCTCAAATGCAGAAGAGCTCTGTGTTTAGGAAGCTGAACCAAGATCCCTTGCACGAGCACTGATATTTAGCTTGCTTTCTCACATTTTTACGAAAAGTCAGTAGTACAAACGATGGCTGAAGGTTGATTCTAGCACCACAAAACCCAGGAAAAGGTACACAGAATCACAACCTGGATCTGTCAAGAGATACACTAGACGACAACTCAACCTTTTCTATCTCTTGGCTATATTCTTAAGTTGCATCACTTTCTGCCTCCTTAGCCTAACAGAGCAGCAAGCAATGTGAGCACTTTGAACATTTTATATGGTGTTATATTCTGTACTCAAAGACATACTATTGCATCAGGTACACTTAAAATGTTTTATATATGCTTTTTAAAAGATGCATGGTCCACTGGAAAAGAAACAGGTTGATTAAATAATCATATTTCCCTTAGGCTTTACCTTGCTGTCAGTCACAGGAATACATTACTTTCCTGAATGCAAATAATCAGAATTACACACAGTATTCCAGACATGATCCCACGAGTACCTTATGCAATGACATTGATATTTCCCTGTATCTATTAGAAACATCGCTCTTGCGGTTGCATTTGATTTTCTCATATGACATTAGTGGCTATAATCACGCACTTCTCAGTCAGTACCCTTCTATCTCTTTTTCTTCTTCTGTCATTTCTAAATTATGAGCTTCCAGTTGTTACAGGAATAACTGCAATTAATCCTGGCATGCATTACTTATCCTTTCATCCTAGTTCTATTTTATGTGGTCTGAAGACCACTCCATTCTTCCCTTTTTTTCATTTGGCTCTTACTGTGTTGATAACAACTCCCAGTTTTGTGCCATCAACAGATATCATTTCTTCTTCTCAGTACCAAGGTCTTTAATGAAAATATTGAATCAAAGTGGTCCTCAACTTTAGTTTCTGTTCCACTTAGCCTGTGCATCTCACACAAGCCTACGTTTTAGGAGGCAAGTAAAACAAAAAGTATGTGATATGCTCATACATACAGAGTGGAGAAAAGCATTATTCACTACTATTACCTAATTTTCTCTGCCTCTGTACAGAAATCAGGGAGGGATATTACATGTAAGAAAACTTAAGCAATCCTTTTTGCTTAAAGCTGTTATTAACATCTTAGACTTAAACCCTCAATGCCTGTGCTCCGGGTACTCAGGTAGAGTCATCGCATGACGGAGTGTTTTCCCCATCGAGATGATGAAAGACCCCAAGCCTTTCTTGTAACACCGATTTTGGCCCATCGTTGGGTCTTCATTTCCTTGGTCTACATGTTCTTTCCATTCTAGGAACAGCAAAAATTCTGTGAAAGACCACATGAAACTTGTTTGTGCTGAGACATTTCAGCAGGAATCTACCTTTTTGCTTTGTCACCGTATGAAGAATCACCAGATGGCCTTTCCTGCTCCAGCCGATAACATTCTCAGTCTAAAATCCTTACCTTGTATGCTGGCTCCCAGATGACAGCCGACCTCTTTTCCACCAGACCAACTGTGATGTCCAATCCGTGTATGGTTTTGAACCATAAGTTTCCAGTACATTACACCGTCTCCTCCTGGTGCTGGTATGACTTGAAAATTCTCTTCTGCCTGTTCTTCTCCCGGCCTGCAGTTCATCCTGGACTCTTTTATTCCAGTGTCTCCCATATAAGAATATAAAACCAGGCTTTTTCTTGGAAGGTCCACCTACCCATCAACTCATCTGTAACAATATCCATAGGGAATGCTACACAAGGGAGAGCATAACAAAGTATTCCGAGACCTCTGGCTGGGACACCCCCCCCAGACTCCTGCGAGAAAGGATGAGTGGCTTCCTGAGCTGACAATAGCATGCAGTTCAACATGTTTAAAATCAGCTGATGAATCTACCCTCCATCAGCTTTTCTAATTGCTTCTATTTTAGTCTCTGAAATGTTCTGTTGGCACTGAGAGCCACAATTTGATTACATACTTTATGAAAAAAGTACTCTCTCTTGCTTTACGTGCTTTATAATCTGCTGCCTGTAACCTCATTAAATCCCCTCTAATTCTGGCATTCTAAGAAGCACAGAATAATCATTTTCTATCCCCTTTCACCATCGTATTCAGAGATCTTTATCATAATCATGCCTTTTCAAACCTGGGCAATTCTTGCTCATTTAATTTCTGGAAGATATGCAACAGCTTTCGTAATTGTTGTTGCCCTTGTCCATACCTTTTTTTATCCCTGTTGTATGCTTCTGTGCTGAAATTACCTGGACTGCAAATGAGCCTTAAGCTGAAGGCATTCCTTACATTCATACAGTCACATAAATAAGCTTTATTGGACAAAGTGAGATCTCAAAATGCAGTGTTATGTTAATAGAAGAGCGACTCTCCCAGCTAAAAAGATGCTAAGGATTGTCATTCTCATAATTTCCTGGTTGACACACAGTATTCCCAAATCTACTGTAGATCAGAACTGACTCCCACATACTAGAGTTATTCAAATTCCCACCTAAACATTCCAGAATAATTTTCTGGAATAATTTTGAAGACAGGAATAAACAAATTATCAGTCTCATTCTTGGAAAACATTCACCAGGCTTAACACCAGCTGTGGCAAGGACAAAAATCCCTGAAATTTTAGGATAGGTTTTGACTGTCCTTAGCTTTAGCTTTATCTGCACAAAAGCCAAGCACATTTGGTACTGAAATGTCAAAATCAAACTCCCCTGCCAACATTTTGAATTAATTGAAATTCCATCTTCTCCCAGTAACACATTCCACAGAAAAATATTGTAACCAATTCTAGTTAATGGTCTTCTGTAAAAAATAGCAGAGCAGAATGAGTCATGTTCTCAGTTGGGGATATAGAAAAGATGGAGAAGGAATGAAAAAATGGGCAACATGAGCAGCATTTGTGAGGCTGATGACGTTACAGTGTGCCAGCTTCCTTTGTTCTTGCATTGGTAGCAATGAGCTAGTGTCAATATTTCATTGTAATGTCACCTGTTTTCTGTCTCTGTTCTCCAGGACCGAAACCTGGTTCTGCTCTGTTGTTCTACAGAACCGAGAACAGAATCACAGAATCACAGAATGGTCAGGGTTGGAAAGGACCTCTGGAGATCATCTAGTCCAACCCCACTGCCAGAGCAGGGTCACCTACTGCAGGTTGCACAGGACGGCATCCAGGCGGGTTTTGAATGTCTCCAATGTCGGAGACTCCACAACCTCTCTGGGCAGCCTGTTCCAGTGCTCTGCCACTCTCTAAGTAAAGAAGTCCCTCCTCATGTTTAGATGGAACTTCCTATGTTCAAGTTTGTGCCTGTTACCTCTTGTTCTGTCACTGGGAACCACTGAAAAAAAGACTGTTCCCATCCCCCTGGCACCCTCCCTTTAAGTATGTATAAGTATTGATAAGAACCCCCACAGTCTTCTTTCCTCCAGACTAAAAAGACCCAAGTTCCTCAGCCTTTCCT
>VZSZ01005002.1:0-111877 GCA_013398815.1 Ibidorhyncha struthersii | reverse complement strand
GCTCCCGGGTGCCGCCCTCTGGCCACCTGCTTTACGGGTGCCTGGCAGGTGCGCAGAGAGTCGACGCGCTGCGCTCTTTCACAGCTCGTTTAGAACTGCCGCGGGTGGTGCTGGCTCCGCCCCTGCCACGTCAGCAGCCCCACCCCCAAGCTGCCGCTTTTGACACCAACACGAGGGCAAGCCAGTCGCCTTCTCCGCCTTTGAAAAGCCCCAAAAGAGCCCCTTGCCGGCCCTTTTCGCCTCCGATCCCCTTCCCCAGTGCGGACTCACCTGCACTGGAGCTGGTCTCCTCGGCGAGTGACCGTTACAGACCTGGCCTAAGTATGAGTGTCTCCATTTTTGATCAAAATTAGGGCTTCACTATAATTCATCTGATCCAGTGCCTCCTTTTTGACTTGGAGCATTACTAAACTAATTAAAAATGATATAAATGAGTTTTGTTCATAGATCTTTTGCAAGCAGAAAAAAACAAAAACTTCAGTAAGTTGGTGATTAATGTTTCCCTATATTATTTAAGAATTATAAAATCATAGAATATCTCAAGTTGGAAGGAACACATAAGTGTCATCAAGTCCAACCTCCTGCTCTTTGCAGGACTAACTAAAAATTAAACCAGATGACTAAGAGCATCATCCAGATGCTCCTTGAATCCTGATAGGGTTGGTGCTCTAACCGCCTCCATGGGGGGCCTGTTCCAGTGACCGGCTGCCCTCACAGTGAAGGACCTTTTCCTAATGTCCAATCTGAACTTCCCCTGATGTAGCTTCATTCAATTTCCTTGTGTCCTATCACTGGTCACCAGAGAGAGGAGATCAGCACGTCCCCCTCTGCTGCCCGCCTAGAGGAACCTGTAGACTGTAGTGAGGTCACCCCTCAGCCTTCTCTTCTCCAAGCTGAACAGACCAAGTGACCTCATCTGCTCCTCCTAAGTCTTTCCCTCAAGACCTTTCACCATCTTTGTCATTCTCCTCTGGACACAATCTAATAGTTTGATGTCCTTCCTCTATTGAGGTGCCCAAAACTGCACACAGTACCTGAGGTGGGGCCACACCAGTGCAATGTTGAGTGGAACAATCACCTGCCTCTACTGGCTAGCTATGTGGTGCGTGATGCACCCCAGGACACAGCCCTTTTGGATACCAGGGCACACTGTTGACTCATCAACAGATGAGTTTACTTACATTGACTTATCAACAGATCTCTTTCCACAATGTAAAATGCAAAGTGCAAAGCCAAAGTGACTTTCCAGTTTCCTTCCTTTTTTTTTTGTAATGAATATTGCTAATTGCATTCTCACCATTTTAAGAATAAAAACTTGATTAACGTGTGTTCCACCTTCCAGTTTTAATCTGTGTAAGTGTAGCATAGGAGAACATAAACATTACTTTGCATTTCCTAAAGAAATTACACAGAATTCTAAGAATGGTTATCAACTGATTTTACTCCCAAATTAAATAATACAGAAGGAATAGGTTTCATTCCTTCTTTTTCTCAGAAACAAGGATATTCAATACAGGAGAAATGTTATATTTAAGAGCAAACCAAAGTAACTAATTAGATGCAACAGACTGGACATCTACTCAAAGTCACTTGGTTTTTATTTTGCAGCAACAATTCAATCAGTTCATTTGGTATTCTTTGCTGCTACATCCAGATGTTCAAAGAGTAGGTTTGTTAAAGGGCAGTACCATTAGATTTTTGAAGCAGATCAACTACGTTATTTCAAGGCCTGAGCTACAGACCCTTCTTGTCTTTTCATTAAATATCGTAAGATACATCTAGTGTTGATTTTCACATCACAGAGAAGGTCATTTTCAGGGAAAAATAAACCAGTAGCTTTTCTGTGATTCCAGTCGGACTTCTTTGAATGTTTTAATTTCTTTAAACCCTTATAGATATTCTATGCTGCCTTTTAAAGGAAAATGAATGTATCAGGAGCTTTTGTTAATTTCACATCATTCCTTTGGGCCTAAAATCATCTTTTCTGTTAGTGGGTTATTTTGGTAAAACACCAGTCTTTAATGGAATATAAAATTCTGTTCTTGTAATAGAATAAAGGTAAAAGTCTCAGCTACTTATTACTTGAGGCAACAGTGCACCCTGGAAGCAATGGTAACTAATAGCATACTGGGCTGCATCAACAGAAGTATAGTCAGTAAACTGAGGGAAGCAATTATTTCTCTTTCCTCAGCTCTTAAATTTGGAATACAACATCCAGTATTGGATCCTCACTTTAGGAAAGAAGCTGATAAATTACAGCAAGCTCAGGGAAGGGCCGCCATGGGGCACTTGCCCTGCGAGGAAATGCCAAATTCCTCTTCAGCCTGGAGAAGAGATGGTTGGGGGCAGAGAGGTGTCAGAGCATTCTTCAAATACCTGTAAGGAGCTAGGGAGAAGGGTCTCCACTGAGGTCAATG
Organism: Ibidorhyncha struthersii; assembly: GCA_013398815.1. NCBI lineage: Eukaryota > Metazoa > Chordata > Aves > Charadriiformes > Charadriidae > Ibidorhyncha > Ibidorhyncha struthersii. The sequence goes on along the minus strand of VZSZ01005002.1, from coordinate 109,460 downwards.
GCAAGACAGAGATCCTAACCAAAATGGAGAGATTACCCAGAGTGGTTAGGGATTCTCGCCTCAGAGGTCTGATCTCCTAGTTGACCTTGTTTTGAGCAGAAAGTTGGACTACAGCCCTCCTGAGGTTCGTCCAGCCTGAATTATTTTATGATTCTACACTAAGTAACCCATAAGAAGTAACCAAAAGTAATCTTTTTCTTTTCCTAGTTTAATGTAAAAATTGAATGTGCATTTCTGAAGGATTTATTTCCCTGTAAATACAGACAGATTTTGGAGCTGGTTTGAAGTACATCCAATTAAATGTAATTTTATTGTCAGAGAGCAGCAAGGGCTGGAAGACAAGGAATAAGAAACTGAGGTGCACTCCACAATGGGGCACAGTCCCTCAGGGGCTGAGTATTGGGGCAGAGCGGGTGGGTTGGTAACAGGGTCCATTGATTGCCATGGCAACATGGCAAACAATAGACCAGGGCCAGGGTGTATCCAGGAAGCAAAAAGAAATGGGGCCGGGCCCAAAGCCAGGCTGGAGACAGGGTACCAGCATAGGGTTGAGAGTCCTTGAAGGAGTTAAGAGCCTCACAGCATAGGTACAAGGGGTAGTAGACATGTGGAGAATGGCTTGAGACCGGCACTCCTACGGTGTTGCTGTGGCAGGGGACTGACGGACCCGACTGAGCTGAAATGGGAGCCCTGGGCTGTATACATATGTTGAGTCCGTTTTTGAACTGTGATAGCTCCAACAGTGTGTAGACCCTACAGTTTCGCAAGGTATCTTGTTCATGAAATCTATAAGTAAGCAGACATTCTCTGTTAATCATTACATCATTCTTTAGATTTCTGAACTGATATGTAGGAAATACCTTCATGTGAAGTTGCACACTGCTGTAATTTTAGCATTTGTAACCAGGTGACCTCTACCTTCAAAATACCTTGTAAAGCATCATGAGGGAGTGTTTACACCACTAGATTAAGGCATTTAGTTTAGCTCAGAGCATTTAAGTTGGACTCTTAATTGCCCCCTGAAAAGGAACTTTTTTTTTTCCATTGATTTTGTGAAAAACGTTATCTCTTAACTTTGAGAACTAAAATAGGGACCTGACTGTGAACACTGTGATTACGTTTTCATTTCAGTAGAAAAATTGTCAAAAGAGTTCAATCATATCTTTGCTGTCAGAATGGTCCTCAGAAAACCAATCAAAAAAGCCCTTTATATGTATATGCTCAGCTCTGAGACTTAAAAGTTTATGCAACTGTTTAAACTGCTTCTTCATTGCATGGTATAATCTTAAGCATAGAAATGTATATATAGATACCATGTAGCATTTCAGTCAGTTAGAATATTATTGCACTATTGTAAATTTCTGGTTATTATGGCATCTTCTAAATTTGATGCAACAGATACTGAGTGCAAGAAAAACTCATCATATTGATATTGACAGTGACTTTCGTTATTTTTAAAAATATAATTGTACCACTTTGTCATCTAGTGAAATGAAATTAAGTGAATTATATTTCAGATACTTTAAAATAGCTATCAAATTACATGTCATTTTTCAAAAATGTGTAAACCACATTTTCTGCTCCTGAAAGGTTTGCATGTTGAATGTGTTACAGACCATGCAAAAGACAAAGGGGTAAGAGAGTATATTTCTACTTCACATTTATAAACCTAGATTAAATGCCTAAATTACATTGCCACTACAGAATACCTTCTTGAATGTTCATGCCTCCTGGAGCAGCATTAGCAATTAAATTAATTAAATTTAATTAATTAAAGCTGTGTAAACTCAATACAGAGAACTATTTGCATATTGTCTGCTAATTTTTCTGGCCAACTACCAACTCTGAAAAACATAAACGTGGTTAAGTGGTTATTACTATGAATAAAGGACTTGTGCCTTGTTCTGTTTAAACACTATTATCTTTACCCTGTGGCATGTTAGCTCCTTAAATTGATGGTACATTCTTTAAACTTTTCTGGTAAGTGTTCATCTACTTACTCAAAAAAATCATTGAGAGCTTTTTAACAGAATTCGTTCATCTGTGACCTGTTGTTTGGTAAACATAAATGTTTTAAAAAGAAAAAAAGAAAAACAGTTCTAGTACATAGTATACAGTAACCCTCAATTTAAAGATTGGATCTGGTTTTTAACCTTAACTTTTTCTTTTTTTTTTTTTTTTCATTTAGTAATGGTCAACCATTCTGTGATTTACCTGAAGCCAAACTTATGTTGTCACTGATATATTTCAAATGAGAAAGTCTCTGAAACTCATAGTACTGTCACTAGAAAATCCACTGTAATATTAGAGAGATCTAATTTGTAGGGTTCACAATCTGAACCATGAAAGTAAAGAGGTTGTCAGAAAGATTGAAAGATGACAAAAGGAAACAATATCTGGTCTTATCAAAGAGCCTCAACTAGTGGGAGAGTTGTCATTGAACTGAGACTTTATGAAAAACTGAGCACTTTAAGAAAGATAATTGGATTATTGTGAACTTGAAAGAGTGCTGAAAAGATAATGGGGATGAAAGAAGCCTACAGATTATAGAAAAAAAAGAACTCTTCAGTAGATTTGTTTAAATTTTAGAACAAAAAAGGGGAATTTAAATCTTAGATGAGTAGCTCGTTTTCCGAATAAGGCTCAATATTACCGTAATATATGGAAACATAAATATAATTTCTTACACAGAAGAACCAGATGCGGTAGCTGACTAGCTTTGCAGTCTGCAAAAGTTACCTGTCAGCAGGTTGGAATTCCTTGAAATTAGAAAAACTCCTTGAATTAGAAAACTCCTTCTTAAAGACAAAACCTAAATTTAAATTGCCACCCTGCTCACAAATTTAGCTAAATTCCAACTGGGTGCTTATTCAACATCTAGACTATGTGAATCTATTCATTAACTCACTACCAGATACTCTGTAGCAGATATCTCTTAATCTAGATTGTTGCAGCTGTTCCACTTGTATGGACAATTAGGTATTTATTTCATCAGGGATTTCAATCTCTTCTAGTCCAGGTGATTATTCAAAGAATCTATAAAGTTTACTTCCTTTCTCAGGAACTTTCTGCCACCCAGTTAGGTACTATTCTTCATATATATTTTTCAGCTTTATTTAAAAATGCAGAAAATTACTTTCTCATTCACAAATTTGGTATTAAGAATATTATTTTTTGCAGCAATATGTTTTTTGAGTCTGTTCTGAGTTTGTTGTAATGAACTCTCAGCACTTTAAAAATAAGCAAATAAAAGTCTGACAGAAAAGCATTAATTCATAGGATCTGAGTAACATTACAACTGAATAATTAAATACTTTATTTCAAACATTTAGATCATCTTAGTAAGAAAACATAACATACTGTTACACAAATAAATTTTTTTTTTATATAGCAGAAAAAAATATTACATTGTAAAGAAATTTGTTCAACTTAAATGCATTTCCTTAAAACAGCAATATTTAACAATGTGGACCTATTGAGGATCAGGTCAACAAAAAAAAAAAGTAATTACAGCATGATAAATCATAGTGAGAGAGAGATGAAGATAAAGTAATATAATTAAATATTTTATTTATAATTTCATTCCATTGCATACTGTTATGATAAATTGATTATAATTCTTTCTTGATAGAGTTCACTCTACTGAAATACAAGTTTCATACTAGTATATATTTATGTTCATGTATCTTTCCTTCATCCAAAGAAACCAAGTACTACTTGAAATACCCTGGCTTCTCATAGCAGGACAAAAGGCAAGATTCAGAGTTTGTATTGAGTCCCAGGCTTTATTAAAAAAAAAAGAGCTGGTGCTATAATGGGTCTTATTTCCCACAACGCACTACTGGTATGATTTTTGAGAAGAAGGAGCCCTGGTGGTGATTTCCATTAAAGCTTACTCCTGTTCTATCAAACAGCAGCAAAACACTAGCTTGATTACAGGTTGTTCTCATCCCTAGAACTCTACAAGCACCTTGCTGAGGAAGAACTCTTGGGCAATACTAACGGTTCCTGACTTGTTTTTTTCTTGAATGACCCTTTCAAATAAACAATCTTTATATAATTTTGTTTAAAAGTAAAAGAGAAAAAATAAAAGGCGCAGTTCAACTAGCGATCATAAGATATTTGCTGTGTTTTGGAAGCAACGTTAAACTAAAACAGCCTTAGTCGTTGATGTCTCTTTCCACATTGCAGTCCAGGGGTTTAAAAACCTGTATGTTAGTGGGGATTGCAATTCGACAGCAGCTTGACCTGGATTAGATCAGTACTTTTCACTGTTCAGTATTTAACTTTTTCCTGAGACTGCTAAACTGTCGTGGTGATGACTGCCAGCACTCTTACCCAATGCACTGTAACTTCCTTCCCTACCTTGTCACTAACATAACATTGGTGTGGTGTCTTGAGGCAGCAAACTGGGAAAAAAACCTTAATGCTACTATATCATATTAAGTTATTTTAAGAATATAAAGAAAGTACAGCATTTTAATTCTGCTACAAATGCAGTATTTCAATATTTTTAATAAGCAGCTTAACATTCTAATAAATTAATTAATAGATCCATATTCAGATGCTTTAATTTAAATAAAACAATCATTTTTATCTACGGAATTTAAACATGGTGACAGAATTTGCTTTTTTGTCTTTGTAGGTATTTAATTAAGGCTTGAGAATTTTGAAGCTATTTTCTTATCAGCTAATGAACGTAAAGTTTATGAAAGTACCTTCTTTCCTGAAAAAAAATGTTTATTATGTTCATTAAATTCCTGTTTCATTCTATTAACCCTTCACATGTTCTCTTCAAAGTAAATCTATTTTAGTCAATTTTCGTCTCCTGAAATTTAGTGAATAAATAGGAAAAGCAAAAGTGAACAGGTAACATTTGGCTATACTGACAGATGAAAAGGTAAAAATGAGAAAATGAAATAGTCACCAAAGCCTTCATGAGAAACTCATTATAGAGGCTAAAAAATTGGCAAGATTAGCAAAAAAGGACTCCATGTCTACATAGACACCCCAATCCCATCCTGAGTCTGTATAGACCAGGTAGAACGCAGGATGCTGTAGTATTTTATTTCAGAAACAGTGATATTTTTAAAATAATCTCCACAGGGTCTGTAACTGCCAGCTTGGCTGCCATAGAAAATCTAGAGGATTCTAGGTCACTTCTCTGCTGTGAACCGTTGAACAGAAGCTTTGAATTAAAAATGCTTCTTGTCAGCGTTTCTGCTGCCTACAACATAATAACAGCAGCAAAACTGATAAGACACTTTTTAAATTGTGAAGGAGGAACTGTGCAGACCCTTTCAGTTTTCAAGTGCCAAGAGTCCCAGGCCTTTGGCTCCAGGGCAGACTGGAACCTTGTATTTTTATTTTCTATAATCTGCTTGTGTGGATGGCAGAGCAGCTGTGATATCTCGGAGCATTTGCTCAAGCTGACAAACTCTAATAAAAGTGGACTTGTAAAAGAGATAGGATAGTGAGCTAGAAGTAGTCTTTAAGGTCTTCCTCATCTGACCTTCCAACTTCTTTAATTACTGTTTTCCTTTACCGTTATATCTCCAGCCCGTACTTGGACATACCTACAAAAATGAAAATAACAATACTGATGTGCAAAGTTAATGACAACATTCACACCTCTTACCATAAGCATACAGGCTTTACCCAACCTCTACTTATGTGAAAAGCAATCTTGGAGCTGGTGTGTCCTTCCTATCCTTTCCACTAGCACAGTGTGGTTTAGATTGCATGGAGAACTTGGGGTAGTAACTGAGATGCATCAAATAAAGCTTTCTACCTTTCATAAGGTAGAAATGTAAATATAGTCTGTGTGCAAAGCAATCTACTTTTCAGGATAAGTGGTTTATTTAAGGTATGCATGGCTGGAATAGCCTCTTTATAAAGGTGACTAGGGAGGAATTCTACTTCTGTGAGTCAATGACAATGATGGGCACTTTGATAGGACAATATCAGTACAATGAACCTTATGTAAGCTGGGGGAGTGGTATTTGATATTGTTGTAGAAAAATATGCCAGATAAAGCTGACACAAAAGAATGCAAAATGAAGAGTAAACAAACTGACATGCTGCATGTATTCTGTTTTCTGCTTGCCCTGCTTCTGGAGGACAAGATTTTTCTTTTTTTGCTATGTCTGGACACATATTCTGCCTGTAGGTTCTGGCATAGTTGCCCACAAAGTGCAACTGAGGGCAAGGGTAAAATCTACTCTTTAACGTGGAATGACTGACCACAAGTTAGGATGACCAAATGATATCTTTTGTTTGGATAGAAAAAGTATGTCAGAATATTCAGCAGCCAGTATCATGGAAACAAAACTTTGCTTTTGTACCTCAAATTATCAGTCCTTTCACAAAATATCAAAAGCAAGAAAATATCCCCAAGTGCAAACTGGCACCTTCACAGTGCTCCAGAGGGCCACAGGACCTAAAATAACTTCTTGCCCTTGGTTCATTTGTACAGCTCCCAATTACATTAAGTGAATCATATGGGTGAAATGAAGGCATGATTATAGCCTAATTATCCTGACACTTGCACTATGTGTAACTTCTGCTGCAAAGAAACCACACCACCAATACAGTAAGTTAAATGTATGTTAGTAATAATAATAATAAAAAACGTATACATAAACTGGAAACAATTTTTTGCATGCAATTCTGCTCTCTACCGGAAAGGGGCCTAAAACAGTCTAGGTCACATTTCTTGCTTTTTCCCAGCTTCAGCTTGAATTTTTTTAGAAAATATAATGAAATGGGAGAATACTACAGTATTGTTTATTTCATTTTGTACCTTTCCATGACTGTTCTCTTTATTAGTTCTATTATTATTTTTCATTATTTTGTTAGTTAGTTTTTCATAGTGAATGATTTATTTCTTATTCATGTACATGTTAAACAATCAGTGTTCATGCACTGAAACGGAAAGTTTTGTTCAAGCTTTATTAATAGGCAGTTATCCCAAGGAACTCTATTTATTTTGGCTTCTGAAGTCCCTACTCATGTTATGTTTCTGCACATGCCTTGTGGTGTTTATAAATACATCAAATATATTCTGATTTCTAGATGTCCAGCCTTCACCCTTCTGTCAAAAATTATAGAATTCAAAATGAATTTTGATACATGGCAAAGTAATAAAATCAACTTCCGACAGGCATATCTGATGAAGACTGAGACTGTATATCTAATTATATAGGACAGAGTACAGCCACTTTCAATTTAATGCAGATTAAATAGAAAATTCTATCTGCAGTATCTGTAGTAGTTATAGATAGAATCATTCAGAGAGGAAGATTTCTAATCTGTTCTGCTGTGTGTGTAGCTAGGGGAGTTTCTTTGACTTAATCTTTGAACAATTTAAAACCTGCATTGTATGCAGAAAAATGTAATGTGTGAATAAGAAGTTTTAGCTGTGGAAATAGAAGATAAAATAACATGGGCAAGACTTACTTTTTATATTTTAGTTTAGGTAAACAATATTAAGGTCTATTATTACAGAACTGATTATAGTTTGGGCTCATCTCCTTTAATCACAGTTGTTTACAATTTTGATGTCTGAAGGTGAGCTAATTCTCTACTTTTCTTTTACTGTAGGTTAAGGGAAATAAAGTATGAGCCACCCAACTTGGTTTAGGTAGGCTCATGCTGGAGCTGTTATTCATTAAACTGATTAATTATTCTTTAAAGACGCTACTGTCAACTAATAAATGAAAAAGTTCATAGTTATCTACAGTATAGATGTCTGCATTTATTATAATTGTCCGTTATCCCGGAAAGTCTGTTTTTTTGCTTCCTGGTGCTGCATTTTGTTTGCTATATTTTGTTTTGCTTTTGCACAAAGACAAAATTTAAGCACTTGATCTAGCAAAACAATAATGAATGATGCATATGACCTACTTCTGTGGAGTAGAAGTAGTTATTTCAGCTATTGTGCTCAGTCTGTCTGTTGAGCAGCACTACTGTCAGCTTTATCATGACCTGGGAATCAACTTTAATTAAAAGAAACTATTGTGGCATGTTCACCTTTGGCTATGATAAAGGGATTATATTTGTCAACCTTTTTAATGGGCTCTTTGGGGCTGGCAATGTTCCTCATGTGACTTGTTTGTCATCTCTGTAACTCAGGTCATGCTGGCACAGTTGAGATCAAGAAGTATAACTGAACTAAAATTTTCACAATGAAATAAATAAAAACTGTCAGCAGAGATTTCACCTAAGAGTTCCTGAACATTTAAACTAGGGAAGCTTAATTTGGGTTACCAGAATGGTTGATAATCATTATAAATGGTTTAAACTTCTCCAGCAAATTTTATGTACTTTGTATTAGTGTCTACTGTGTTGCACTTTTTCCAAACCAAAGGAATTCTTCAGTGCTTCTCCTCTCTCTGATGCTTTGTTAGACTTCGAAGGGTGTGTAGTGTGACACTTGGAGAAAAAAAAAATGATGAGCAACTTTGTTAATTTTAAATCAGTTGTTGTTTGGGAAACTGGTCATGGAAACATTTGCTGGTTGACAGCCCTGTTAAAACTGATTTTATTTCTTGGTCCACAGGAATCTGGTTCTGAAAGCATTCTGGATACTCTCAAGCTTTTAAAGTTCTGAATTTATATGTGAAGAGGTGTTAGATTTAAAGAAATTTTAGTCTTATAGCTTTGATTGGTACAACTGGTTGGGTTTGTTTAATACCTTTTTGTAATTTTTTTATTAAATAGCGGGCATGAATATTTATGTTAATGTAATTTAGCAAATTAAAATTCAGGGAAGTGACTGGAAGTTGGTTATCTGTTGAATAAATAGTTGGAAAATAGTTATATATTTTAGTTCATACAAAAAAAAAAAAAAGTTAAGTCAGAAAACATTTACTTAAGCTGAGAAAGAAAATGCCCAGCCCTGCATTTTTCCTGTTTTAGTTGCTTATAAAGTAATGTAGAAACTTAAATAGTCTGGTTAGACAGTACTGAAACAGATAAATCTCAGTAAAGCATGTCTATACAATATATCATCTGGGACTCATGTCAGCCAACTTTAAGCATCTACAGTGCATATATGGATTATGTGACCTAGACACTGTAAGCTTCCTTTTTTAGTTGTAGGCAAAAGAGGAATGCTTTAAGAATGCAATTTATCTGGTCTCTGTTAGTCATTTACATTAGGAAGGCAAAGTCCTACACCAGTGTCTTTCATCAGCCCTAGCAGCAGTCTTGCTGACACCCAGATTTTATACTCTATCCAAATGGTGTCAATACAAATAAACAGAAATATCTCTTCCTTCCACATGGAGTGCTTCTGAAAAAATGTCCATTATTCTGGAAATTCAATTTAAAATGTTTACAATAGGGGCCTGCCTTCTGCTTATACTGCTATTAACAGTGATTTCCAGGGTCTCCTACACAGAGTCCTCTCTCAGAGTATACCTTTCCTCCATCTGCATCACATCTTCCTCTTGCAAATGTGCCAAAATGAAAAATAAACAGTGATCCCAGCTTGAGCGTTGTGAGAATAGTTTGGGGTTTTTCATCTACAAGGATCCTGACTAGTGCAGATGGAAAGGGCATTTACAGCGCTAACTGAATCACTTCTGTTGCGTATATACTAGTAAACCAAATATGTCTATAGAATGGGTGCAAACCCTAGCAGACAATCATCTCTGCAATTTCATTGTCAGAATATTTATTCCCTGGCACGTTTTCTGCTTGTATTAATTAGTGCCTTGACACAATTCCAAGGCATAACGTGGGGGATTGCATGTATGGATGAGGCCATCATGGCTTGGGAAAAATATTAGGACATAAGGATTTTAGCCATTCCTTGCCACTGGCTCTCAGGGAGAGAGAATGGTTGCTGACCTCTTTCCTTACTAGCATGTATGTAACCTCAACCTCCCAGATGACATACGTATAAAAAGCACGCCTTGTGCATAGTTCTGCAAGCTTAATTCTGTATGTTCCCCTGTTCAATATCCGTATCTATGAACTATTTTTCCTTGGCACTTAGCTTTTCCACTGTGGAGCTAAGACAGGGAATGTAGATTTTTAGACTTTATCTTGAAAGATGGGTGTTTAAAATTTACATAAGGCAACACAGGATTTGGCAACTTTTTGACTCTTAGATCATCACTGGATTTATCCCCAAAACCATTACAAAGACAACTAGTTAACAATTTCACAATGATGGCAGGAAAAACGAAAAATCACTTTTATGATGGTTTGGTAGTGCTGGAAAAAGCAATCTTTTCAAGGTACGCAGTCTTGGACAGGAGAGAAAGTATCATTTATCTTAAGATGAAGGGCTTTTAAAAATTAGTTTAATTATTCAGGAACAGACCATAAGCAGTTAGGAAAGGTACATCTTTATCCTGGAAAAAGGGAGCAGGTACATGTCCAGCTGAGAAAAAGAGTCCTTTTAAAAAAAAGATTTTTAAACATATGGTAGTTTGGTATATTTGAAAGTGCTTTCTGATTCATAGTTTAAGTTAATTAATATGTTTCTAGGTTATTAGAAAGCTTTTCTTTGTCTGTTAAGCTTCACATGATATCCACTAAACATAAAAGAACAAACAATTGTTGGTGTAGTGTCACAAATCAATTGAATGCTGCTTAATAATCTTCATTTCATGCAAATCACTACTGAAAGGAGGTTGTAGAGAGATGGGGACTGACCTCTTCTCCCTAGTGACAAGTGACAGGACGAGAGGAAATGGGTTCAAGTTAAGCCAGGGGAGGTTTAGGTTGCATATTAGGAAAAATTTATTCACTGAAAGGGTTATCCAGCATTGGAATAGGCTGCCCATGGAGGTGGTGGATTCACCATCCCTGGAGGTGTTTAAAAAAAGGGTGGACGTGGTACCTGGGGATATGGTTTAGAAGTGGTTTTGTCAGGTTAGGTTAATGGTTGGACTTGATAATCTTAAAGGTCCCTTAACGATTCTATGATTCTATGATTCTACTAGTGAATGAATAATGCTTTGAGATAACCATAATTTTTTTAATAAATAATCCCTTTAATTTCAAAATTTCTGTTGTATATGTATAAAGCTGCCAGATGGCGTCTTAAAATACATCCAACTCTGTTGATCTGAGGTTTAAAACCCTCAAGTTTTAGGATTTTTGTGACATGTCACTTCTAACCTTAGACTCTGATTTCTCAACTCGTTCAAGAGATGACTGTTCTGGCAGACATAAAAAGAAGCAAAGTGAAACCAGAAAGAGGTAAATGAATGGGATAAGGGCGAGTTTGATGCTGAAATCTCTGGTGTTGCAGAAAATGAAGGAAAAAGTTAAAGAAAGAGAAGGTTTGCACATTAGGACACCATGGTACTGTTATTTTTCCCATCACCAAAATTATTTTTCATCATGAAAACATCACAAAATGCAACCAACTTATCTTTCCTCTGCTTCTTGCAGGAAAGAGTACATTGTCACTTGTTTCACCCTTTTATTTAGAGAAAGTAGACCCTGACTGCCCCTTTCCTGCCTCTGAGAGTAATTTAGGAACTTTCTGCCTAGTAGAAATAATGACTAATTATAAAGAAGGACTAACACTAATTAACATCCAAGAAAAATACCGAAAGACAGACAGGCAGACTATAGTAATATACTGAAGAGATTCAGTTCTGCTGCTCCTGCAACCAGGCCCTCTTCTGCTGTGATCCTATTTTACATCCTATTCAACATGCTTAGAACATGGAAGTGTTTGCATGTGATAGTAGGAGGAGTCCCTACATAAAAAAAAAAAAAATACACTGTGCCATCAAAATCTCGTGTTGTTTCCTGTAGAAACCTTCATGTCTGTGGCAGCAGGATGGATAGCAAGTTGCAGTGAATGAAGTGGCCTGATGATAATAAGAGAGCTGACATCATGCCTTCATATGTCTCAATTTATGTGCAAAATCTCTGTAGTCTCCCGGACTCCTGCTAGAAGACACATTTGCAATAATTCTCCTTACTAGTAATTTTTCCTCAGAAATAGCACTAAATTATGGGATTGCTAAATTATTGTTATAATCTAACAATTACAAGCTTTTATAAGAAAAATAGTAAAACAGATTCCGAGGAAACCTTTAAAAATTTCACAACACCTTCATGCCAAGACTAATATTAAATCCACTATCCTGGCCAATTACATTATGAGTGATTCATTCTACCGACCTCTTTTGAAATAAAATATATTAATTTCCTAACCCAAGTGCAATGCCCTGATAATGTATTTCATTTTAAATACTATGTTTTATCAGTGATTTCAGGACATTACCCCGAGTTAAAACATTTTGGAAACAGACAATCTGAAAAAAATTGGATGTATCAGCTTCATGAAAAATCATTTTGTTAATTACTTAATCCAAACCAGTATATAAGTAGTGCACCATGCAGTACAAAGTGTTTTCAAAGGAACAATTAAATGATATTTCCAGAATGACAATGCAAGAGATCTTGACTAAAATAAATGTTTTGAAAGCCAGTCTATTGAAAGCCAAAATTCAGAGTGAAGCTAAACCCCAAGTAAAATCTGAATTGAGTAAAAAGTAACTCTGAATTCTAGGAAGATGTAATTATCAATACAAATACCAAAGCACCTTTAACAAACTAAAAGCTAATTAATTTCACCAGATAAACATTCTTCAAATGAGAATCAACTCAAAATAATTTGATTTTAATCAAAATAATAATCTCTTTAAGAAATGGGCAAAGTCATAGATAAGAAATATTTTATGTAATGAAAAAGTTTGATATAATCATATATCAGTGCATGAAGCATATGTTGATAAAGTTAATTAACAATACAGACTCTTATCTGAATATATTTCATGCACATGATATATTTAAATGATTAGTTGAATCTACTTGCCATGGTGTGCCATGATTACATCACAACTTTTCACTTCATAGAATGCTTCTTTGGAACTACATTTGCAGGTGATTTTTTTTTATTATTTTTTTAGGTTATTTGTGGTATTTGTATTTAATATTTAACCTGAGGAATAGCTTTCTTTCATAATATTGCACAGTGGATTACCTACCATTACTTAGTTATATTCAAAAAAGGTGCCTGATATTTTCCATTGTTTATTATGTTTGTTTAAACTGAGTTTTTTTCCGTTTTCCATTTTCCATTTTTTTTTTTTTAATTTTAATTAGAAAGTTTTTTCTTCTTTTCTGAAGGCTTTTAAATGTTTTCTACGCTGATACAATTTCAGAGATGATCTTGAAAATTTGACAAGGTAATGTCAGTGCTTTTTATTACCTTGTCTAACTATGGCTACCATACTGAAAAACTGTAGATAGCTCAGGCTTAGTGAGACTGTCCAGGAAACAGGGAAATGCTTTAACCTCTCAGAGACTCTGGTTATGAAAGGCCCATGTCACCTCCAGGAGTTCTACAGTTACCAGACAAGGACTGTACCTTTTCAAACTATTGGAATGAAACTTCTATGTTTTTATGATAAAGGCTTCTCACTGCTTCCCCGAGATGAGGTACACCCAACAGTGGAACTGAGATGAGGGGACCTGTCTCTCCTCTGGTCCCCAGGATTCCGCTGCTGACATCAAATGAAAGACACATTTTTCCACTGCAGCTATAACACAGTGCAAGGACTATGCCTATGAGGTAGTACTCATGAGGTAAAGGAGGATGCAGTTGCAGAAACTCATTCTTGCCTCTTACAGAAGCTGGAAGATGATTGATAAAATGAGAAGAAATGCAATAATAAGCTTCTTTTGATGGATTTTCTTCAAAATTATATTTTTCCCTGCAAATCACAACTTCTTTGTGCTTCATGTAGTTTAAAAAAATTTCTCCTTTCATAATTCTATTTTTTTGTTTTCTTGAAAATTATGAAATTCATACCTAATGCCTAAAATTTGTAACTGAATAAAAATTTTACTTTTCCTTCAGTAATTTTGGTTATCACCTATAAAATCATTAGATAGTAAAATATCTGCCACATTTTTAAAGGCAGGTGGGTAATGCCTGTCATCTACTTATTGTACAATTAGCACTTATTGCACGATTGTACAAATGTTAACCAGTCATTAAATAAACAGCACCCTCCTTGAGAAATTGTTATGAATGGTCTTGTAGAAAAATTCCGCTATGTGAGCACTCCAGACAATGCTGGTAATTTTGTCACCATCCTCTACTGCACATCTTGAAAACTGTTGACTCGGATAATTTAAAATCATCTAAAATACCTGAAGCTAGTGTGGTTTTCACAGCAGAAAATAAATAACCCAAAAGAATAACACAAGCAAGAGCTGATATGAACACACGGATGTATGGATTTGTTTCATAAATTAGATTACTTTTTTCTTTTTACAGATTGTGTTGGAAAAATGTTCTAGCTGGTTAATGTTCAAAAGGACAGCTTGTGTTGTGAAGCATGCCTGTTACATAATTCACATACAATGTACGCATATTCCAGTTGTTAAGGGTAGGCAGATGATTAAATAAAAACATTCTTTCTTAAACTGGAAGCAATCAGGATCCCATGAATTAAAGAATTTTAAGTTGTAGAAATACAAAAAAAGATATTAATTACATTGTCAAGTGGAGACAATGTAATTATCAGTAGGTCTTTCAAATTAATCCAGTATTAGTCTGGACTAAAATTTATAGAACAGATCCGGTATTGATTAGGAGTGAGTGGCATTTAGGAAAGGATTTTACTAGGAATTTAAGTGGCATGGTTTGATTTCTTGAATTTGATATGTATTGTTATCTATTTGAAGTTACCTTGACATCCATTTCTAGCTCCTTATTAAAAACTTGCCCTTTAGTCCAATTCTGAGGTGAAAACGACTACTTCAGTGTCATTTGATAGTCTGACATGTACAAATTGAAAATAGTTGTAGTTATAAAGAATAACTGGCATTTCTGGACACTGCTGATACTTGGAATTTGAGTTCACCTATGAACCACAGGGCTGTGATGCTGTGATGTGACTTTTGAAAAGCAAGCAGAATTTCATGCAGTTGATGATGCAGTCAAATTCTTGAGGGGTTCTATGTGTTGTTTTCCACTTGTGCCACCCTCACCAGGCTGATCTCAGTAAAACTGAAGTAGAAAACGGTGCAGAGAAATGATTATACCAAAGTTTGGCTTTGCATAACCAAACATACGTTTGACTTGTCTATTCCGAGAAAACAAACTACGCCTGAGACATTTTCTTTTATTTTTAAATTTAAAATAAGTATCTAAATACAATCCCTGTAAACAAATACATAGAAATATAGGGAAAAAATAACGAATAGTTTTATTTCTTTATTCAGTCATAATAATCTTCATCACCAAGAACAGTAAGTCCTTTGTCATCTGGGGCTTGAGTATTCACTAGTTAAGGTTTTGTTCAAACATGAATAAATAACTCAAAGGTTTTAACAACTAAGTAATCCCATAAATTGTAATATTGGAGGAGGAGGCTTTATGTACATCAGCAATGTAGTAATATCAACAATATAATCCTTCACAAAAGAGCTGCTAAGGGGAGTTGTAACTCCTGATTTTAGTAAATTGTTATGTGTTTCAAAATATCTTTTGTTTCACAAAGCAAATAAAAAACTGTAAACAAGTAAGGATTTTTATTCCCTACTCTCAATCTAATTTTCGATATGTTACAGGACTAAAGTGCAACAGTTATCCCTGAAGCTTTCTCAGTTGAATCGAAAAATTCTTTTTAAAACTGTCAACAAGGGGGATCACAATACAAACTTGATATGCTAATCTCCAATTCATCTCCAGTTTGTAGATCTGATTAATTTAGGTTTTGTTACCTTTTTACAGTAGTCAACTCTATCATAACTGTAAACCTTATACTTAAATCCTCTTGTAAAAATAACATTGGAAAGTAGAAATAAATGTACAGATTCCATTTAAGAGATTATACATTTCTTTCTTATACCCCAGCATATTCCCATTATCTTTGTGCAAAGGTTGCTGATATAAGAGAAGGCAGAGCATTACAGGACTTATTTAAGTGTTTTAAAATAGAATAATCTATTGCAGAAACAGAGAGACATCTAAGTATACTCAAAAATTTCTCCTTATATAAACACACTAATCTAATATGAGTAAGAGTTGTTTACTCAATTTTCATTTACCTTAATATTACAAATATGTAGAGGAAAGAAAATACATCATAATGAAGACTGACTTGATTTTCCTTGGAACAAGCTAGATACTAAAAAATCTTCATAAACACTGTAGTCCTGTCTAGGTAGTATCATATATCTGTTAGTAAATATTTGATTAAGTATAATTGATAAAGAAGACAAGTTTTTCAGGATTTCCAGAAGCTCATATTCTAATATGTGTTAGTTAGTTGAGCCATCATTAACATCCAGAAAGTTCACTGCCAAAATTAGCACAACTGAATGCTGGGTTGAGCATTCAGGGTGCTGAGACCCAAACGAAAAAGTCTGGACATCCATAAATTTCCTTGACCCCGACTCCATCTTCTTTTTCCCTTGCAACTTTCTAGTTACATTTAGCCAGTACATTAACAGAGTAAACATCTGGTAGCCAAGTCAACATTAAATGTTCCAATTGTCTGATGAAAATAGAGTTTTTCCCTGAATGAAAACACATCTTTCTAAAGATGCCGAGAAACAAAGTAAAAAATGGATCTTTCCCCTCATTTTTCTTTTTCACCTCTATTTTGGACGGAAAAAAGATGGGGAAATCAAACTGAAATGTTCTTCAGTTCATTAGCACCTTTCCACCAAGAATGGAAAATTACTGCTGAAATTTTTTTTTTGTCTGTCGATTGACATTTATAATTTTTTTTTTTCTCCTAAACATTAAAGTAGAATTCTATATCACATGATTGAACATGTGAGATATAGACCTTAGGATACATTTCTCCATATTCCTTACTGTTTCACACTGTGCTAACAGCCTACTTGTATAACATACATTTCTTTGACACTGTTTAGCTCTTCTAACATACCAATCTGTCACTCTTTAAAGAAGTTTTGCAAAGATCTCTATAAGATATATGATCTTTCAGTGAGTTAGCACTGCAACGAACACTTCATAAGCTCTGTCAAGCAGTGATTTTTGCGGGACTGCAGCAGGCTATTAAACTTATCTTTTCCTGGAACATTTTTCTTTTTCTCAATAAAAGCAGAGAATATTGAAAGTACTTAAAAGCAGAAGCTGAGGGGATGTTGTTCGAGTAGTTTCTCAATATAGAAATATCAGTAAATTCAGAGAAATGACTGGCATGGCTGTTTCAGTATTAACTTGGCATGTAGAAATAACCAGAGAAACAGTGACCTACACAGATGCTTAATGTTAATGTTAATTCAGATCTTGAGTTATTTTAATGATAAACCTTTCTCTCCCCTCAAATTATGACCATTTCTGCTCATTCCAATAACAGATCAGTCAAGAGAGGAATGACCCACAGCAGGTAACCTGAAGGGACAGGGATAAAAGTAGCTGTTAGTCTGTCTGCTGACATATTTGAGAGAAGGCTGACTATATGAGTTCAAGTTTATATTGGTTAAAAAAGGAGATTTTTAAGGAAGAAAGTTAATATGTCTATGTCACATGAATTACTTTGCAGATGCTCTCCATCACTGCATCTATAAAATAAGATTAAATGTCTTTTACTGCTTATGTCTCAAACACAATTATTTTGATGCAGGAATAACATAGGAAACTCATATGCTTCTGCAGGACTCAGACTAGAAATTACAAATAGCCTTTTCTGATTTTAAAACTTTGGGGGAAAAACATATATATACCCATAATAGTCCATAGCCCAGAGGGATTAGTGTCCTATATCATGTTCATTACTGTATTATTTACTTTTTCACAATTAGAAAGAAAAATATTGTAATTAAGCACTTCTCACCAAGCCCCACAAAGGATAGCTTATATGAAGTATTTCCCCCTATGCCAAGTGATACTTGCTTATAGATGAACGTTGGTACATATTCAGCTTTCTTTTTTCAGACTTTTTGAATCATTCCTGGATAAGGAAAACTTATGTTTCATCAGAAAATACACTACTTTAATTCTTCCATGCTTGAGAATTCTGAAAATGTTTTCCCAAATGTGCCAGGGAACTTGCCTCTAGCATAAGGCAAAGCACACAAATTTTGAAGCTCGAGAGTTGTTCTCTAAGAGATGTGCAAGTCCGTGTATTGAAAGCGATAATAGAATGCTGAATACCAACACTAATGTTAATTCTTGCAAAAGGAAAACTATAGCATAATGTTGAAATAAAATAACGATTACAGATAACTGCTTCCCAAGTGAAGGGCATCTGGGAATTCTTACTAAGAGTGAGAAGGAAAGGTGGAGTAGATGGTAGAAGCAGACTTAATGCTTTTCTGTTTGGAATAGAATGTGTTTTTCTTCCCGTGTGGTAAGCTGACTCTTTTGGAAGATACAATACTGTGTACATAGCTCAGCACTGAGTGATAAATCGAAGTTCTATGGAATATAAGTTATTCAAAGGTTTTACGCTTCTTTTTGATAAATGGCCTGTTGCAGATGTTTGTTTATTCACGTTATTATCCATGAATTTGATCACACTGTCTTTCCTGGTAAATGAATCATCATGTAAGTAATTTGGACAAGATCAGTAATGTTATAGTATTTCACCTTATGCAGTAGAGTCATTAGGCCATAATGCAATCCAGCACTGTGAAATTATCAGGCTAAGTACCATTAAAAACAGAATCATGCATATATCCTTGACCTAGTATTTTTAAATGTTCTCACGTCTGGACATTTTGAATGAAAAATTCATATTATACCTAAGATGAACAGTAACCAAAGAGGTCTTTTCTAATGAAAAGGACTTTATTAGGTAGCCATCTGCTTCAGACCTTAAAAGTATGATTGTGGTTAGAAAAAATTACTCTGAGAGTAACACTTTACTATGCAAGATCTGCATTTTTGGGGTATTTCTGTGTCATATTATAAACACTGAGATAAATGAGCAAAATAAAATATTTTTTCTACTATTATTCGTACAATTTTAATTATAAACTTTTTCTTGCTTAACATATCAGCAGTGTTTTCAGCTATACTCTGAATGCAGGATCCTTGAGTACAGTTTGATGTAAAGAGAAGGGATTACACTTCCATCCTGATATGGAGTGGAGATTTCATTTCAGCATTTTGATGAAAATATTTTGATTCAGAATAAGACATGTTGTATTTGAGGATGTAATATTTTTACTTTACATTTATTTATATATTACCATAAATTTACACTCTTGAGAGTGTGAATCTGTATTTATGCAGCTGTGCAATATAATAAAACATGGCTAACTGAATAAGCTGTGTCATATCTATATATAGTCTGAAAGATGTGCTGGTGCATAGTGAAGCATTCATGAAAATACTTTACAAGGAATCTTGGATTTTGGATTTTAAATTTCACTCGGTGTGCTGAGACTTTGTGACACACAAAAGGATAAACAGTTTGTGTTTTCTAAAGGAGATGTTCTGTTGAAAGGTATGATAAGAACATTCAGAAAAGTAATTATAGCAATCAAGTCTTGACTAAACAAAGGCACTGCCTAACCACTACATATCCTACCTATTGAGCAGTACTCTCAACCTGCCAGTTGAGATTCACTATGAAATATAAAAAAGAAAAGACCTCTGAAGAGTTTGGTAATGTCCTCATGATAAGGCTGATTATGGCCCTTTGCCATCAAATACAGAAAGGACATTAATTCTATCAAGAAATGGTGGTTCTATAAAAAAACAACTGGAGTAATGATTTAGTCTTCTGAAAGAAAACTCTAAACCATAAAAATTTCTAATGACACCTAAATTAAAGAATTAAGGTCAACCTTTCTTTTGTCAAAATGACTAAATCAGAAACATTTATTAAAATAAGTATAGGGATATAGCTCTAACTTTGTAAACATGTTTTCTGTAAATGGTGTTGTTAAAGAATCCTTTATACCAGCAATAATGGTGGAAACCAGACTGAAATTTCACTGGAAGAGACAGCATGTCCTTTGAGAAAACATCAAACATTTGTACTTCTAACAACACTACAGTGTCTTCTAATTGTAATTCTATATATTAAATTATATATACCAACACATACACATACCAAGCATATGTAATATATATAAAAAAAAATAATTGGAATTTTATGTTACCACTTATATATACGAAAGGAAATGTTTGTTGTTCTTCAAGGACATACAACAGCTCTGAATGTTTCAGATGCCACCTAGTGCCCAGTTTTCATGTGTCAAAGTCCCTTTCATGAGGAGAAAACTCATTTGCTATGTGCCCATTTATTCTCTCATGGATCTCATGGATATGTCCACGACACATCCCCTATCCACATCTTATACTTTAAATTCCAGTTTTAAACCCTGAGTGATCTGCTGTAGCAGAAATATTTTTTCTCTTTAAAAAAAAAAAAAAAAATTGAAAAGTTCAACATACCAGAAGTTCTCTGCCTTCAATGTTAAGACACAATTTGTGAAGAAGGCCTGTGGCGGGGAAACCTTGGCTAGTAACTTGGACATGAGGGGTGGGTGATTAGCCATGGACATATGTAGGTATCCTCAGACTATATACTGGTTCAGATGACCTTTGCCAACAGGAGACTGAAAGAGATGTTGCATGCTTTCTTTTCAAGACTAGCTAGTCTCTAGTTTATAATCATTTAAACCATAAATCTTTCAGATCAGCCTTTATAACCATTCAAGAGTCTAAGGAGCAATGCCTATCAGTGCTCAAGTGTCAACTCTTACATTTCTTCTTAAGTATCCTTAAGAAGTACCAGTACTTTTCCACAAAATGTGTTTTCATTCTGTTCTCTGATTTCAGTTTTTATATCATCTTGAATATAAAAGTTATACATCTTCCTAATATTTGTGTTATGCCTTGAAAAATGGAACCCTAATTTCAGTAGGAATCTATATACGACAGTAAATCTAATATACAAAATTAATGAAATATATTTGACGAGTATATCTGTTCTTGTCTGCGAAATTTCTGTGGAGACCCTGTCTATATGATGCCACTCAACTTGTTTCTACTATGACATCCTCCTTCGGTGGGTAAATTGCCTTCTCCTAAATTCCGATAGCTTTTTATATCTTGGGCTACTGTAAATTACCAAGATAAGGACAGACAGTGAGGAATAATTCAGCATTTACAAAGTAGCTAGCATAAGGCAAAATAAGGTGAGGCATTGAGACAACAGCGGAATAAAGATACTATGAGATATTTCTTACCATAACAGTTCAGAAATTGGAGATTAAATTCTTTTGTATAACTCTAAAAGACATAGTAAGAAATACATATTGCAGGAGGAATAGGGATATGGTATAGGTTTTAGGATTAGTTTTTAATTTAGATTGTCCTGGGCTCTGAAATAATATTTTCTCTGTAATTACAACAGCCTCTTCCCAGCTGCCTATGGAATACAGCTATGCCAAAAAAGTGCTCAGGATCACTGCAGTCTAAATGGAACAATCTTGTTATGACTCGTATATGGACATATCTACACAGCCATTGGCAAGCAGGGGGCATCTATCTGGGCTTCATCCACCTGGGAAGCTGAATAGCCACCACATGTAGCAGATACAGTACCTCAGGCTTTGGACTATACTGCTAAGAGTTGAATACTTTCAGAACAGTGTGGATGGAGCAATCTCTGCAACACTTGCAAATCTACACCCATTCCAAAACTTCATGTAGTTTCCAATGATCTTTCTCAGTCCATGCACTATATGAATTCTGCTTTGGCAGGGGGTTGGTCCCTTCCAACCCCCACCATTCTGTGATTTTATGATTATGTGAATTTACCTTCCAGCCATACTCAGGGTTTAACTGATGCCCTCAGCAGCTGTACAGGCATTTACTGCAGATAAAGCTTTAATTGAAGTCAAGTGGAATTTGGTAAAGGCAAATAAGGGTGGTTGGTGCTGTTAACTGTACAGCTCTCCTAGTTAACTATTCATTCTTTACCTGTTTGTTATTCCCTTCATGTAGCACTTTAGAAGTGTGTCTGATGAGGAAATGTCAGATTTAACCATAGCTACTGAATATATTATATTCATATCTCTGTTGTTTTCACTTGGTGCTGGACTGTGCTGTCATATGGTAAAATTAGTGACTGCTGTTGTCTTTTCACATGGTCTTGCAGCTCTCTAGTGCTGTTCTGTGTCTTAAACAGATGTTCCAAAGAGTGTATTGCAAACCCTGGACCATTTCTTGCATTACATTTGTCATGCTCATGGTATCAATATTACTACAGTACTAAAATTGTCGCTTGTTTCCTTCACATATCCTGGAGGGTTTTTTTTGCTGTACTTCTTGTTTCTGTTGTATTAATGCCGTTTTTATGTACTTAATGCTACAATGGCTTTGTTCCTATAAGAATAACATGATTTTAATGTTATAAATAGAAACATTCTTGTGTTACTTGCAAAGAGGACAATTGCAGTACTGGTTTCAATGTAGTTAGAACCAAAATCAAACTCAGTATAAAAATCTACATTTAAAGTTCTTTCAGGATACAGTTTTAAAAGACACCCTTGTACTAATCAGTGGTTTTACACCAGATAATCAAGTTCCTCTGTAATTCTTTGGCATGAAAATAATTTCAAATGTGAGAAAAAAGCAAAATTAAGCTATTCATTAAAAAATAGGTAAGAAACTATGGAATGTAATTAGCTGTATTTTCTTTAGTGAACAGTAGAGACCCTCAGTGAGGTTACTATTAGTAAGACATTTGTCCATCAAGAAAGAGCAATTAAGAACATGAGAAGAAAAAAACATGTTTTACCTTGTTTTCCTTTAGGGGAAAAAAAAATTATTTCTTACACTTCCTCTTGCCTGCCTATTTATAGATAGATACCAGATCATGACAGTCTCTTTTGATTGACCCACATAAAATGCAGAAAGCAAAAGAAAAACTTCAGAGAAGTTTTGATTGTTAGACAATCTGATGTTTCTATTAATGCTGTAAACAAATGTGGATTTCAGAACAGTGACTCTTCATTCTCCACTTCTATCTTGAGGTGAGGGATCTGTTGGAATCAAGGAATAATTATCATTGAATTACTACAAAGGAAAGACCTAGATTTTGGGGGAGAGGATTTTTTTCATTTAATCTCTGTTTTAATAAATCTGTATTGCTCATGGTAGATCTTTGAAATCATTCGTTTATAGTGTCTCTTTCTTTGCTCTCACCATACATATTCATGGAGTTAAATTGTCAATTAGATATTAAGTTTTTCATTTTTTCCTTCACTGCACTGATATTGCCTGCTCCAAATTTTTCTTGTGGTTTCCCTCACTCCCTAAACTCAAGAGTGACAGGCATGTATATGCACGTTTCAACATGTGAGTAGGAAGACATTGGTATTTCTATACTCATCAGTTAATTGTTCTACTCCCTTTTAGATTTAAATCTAGACCTTTTTTACTCATCTATTTAGAGTGATGTGAATGAGGACAGAATAGAAAAAAAAAGTAAGGAAAATATATATTTTGAGAAAGAGCAAAATATTGTGAGGTAGAGACTATGCTTCTAAGTGACCTTTTTAGTTTATAAAACCTTTGGAAAACTACATGCAACTAAAATAAACCATTACAAGATCTAACATAGGTGAATTTCAGACAACTCAATTTCAGGCTACTACATAGTACAATGGGGGGGGGGGTGGGGGTACNTTCCAAGTCTTGGCACACAGTGAGTCCTGCTCTGAGGTGTTGACCACTCTTACCTGATGGAGAAAGGCAGGTGGTGTGGTTTAAGCTGGGCTGGCTACTAAATGAATGACAGATGCTGTCTTTAATTTCTCTCTCCCTTCCCAGAAGAGAAGGGAGAGAGAACAAGAAGGAGATATTTATGTATTTAAAAGAAAACTAAAATTAATTTAATGAAATAGTAATAATAGAACTAAAATATAATAAGAGCAAAAATAAAATAATGAAATATATACCATATATATAAAACTGTATCAAGCTCCCAGGATGATGATCATGTCACCGGTAGGCACAGGGAAAGTCCCAGACTGGACTCAGCGGTGGATGGGAACTAGATTCTGGATATGGATTCAGGAAGGCAGGGATTGGTGTCAAAGGCAGATGAACAGAGTCCTCCTTGGACACCAGCCATTGAAGAAAGAGGGTTGACACTCTGATCCCTCAGCTTTTATACTGAGCATGGTGCAGATGGGATGGAATACCCTGTTGGTCAGTTTTGGGTCACCTGTCCTGTCCGCTCCTCCCTGCAGGTGGGACCCCACTGCGCTTTTCTGCTTCCAACCCTCCAATAGGGCAAATAAAGTTCATTGCCCTTGGGTGTTATAGCAGTAAGTGTAAGCAAGAGCCTCTCTGCATACTATTTATTGGCATAAATTATAAACAATCAGGTCTTATCACTCTGGGAATGAACAGTGTCTGAACAATATGCTGTTGATTTCAGTAAGTTCAGTTAGTTAGAAGAGACTTAGCTGCAAAGTAAAAGTGCTGAACAGAAAATTGGTTCAGTTGTACTTCAAACCAGGACATCAGGACAAGCTACATACACATTGTTTTTCCAAAGAATATGTGTGTACAGCTGTGTTCTAGTATTTTCAGTTATGCCAAGTCCTGTCCCAAAAGACAACTGAAGTGGTCACTAGAATGGCATACTCAAGTTTGTCTGGCAGAGGAATTACTGTTTGGAATAGGACTAGTGCCATGCAGTAATACAGGGAAATATCCAAACTGACAGTGTAAGGATACCATGAGTATTCAATTTCAAAAGTAATAAATGAAACCAATATTAGCCTCTATTGGGATATTTCATAGGTATTTCAATGAGTGAGTACTCATGAAGATATACGTTTGATTCTGACGGTATTTTTCACTTTAGGTTGGGAAAAAAGGGATCGTAATGATTTGTAATAGCTGTGAACAAAAACTGTGATAAAGATATGGATCAACCCTTTAAAAAAAGACAAAATTCTTTTTGTTGTTAAATTTCTAATATCAAATTTAGTGTATGAAGAACATTAATCTGCAGCAGAGAAAATTAAAATATTTTCCACTGAGCTGATGCAATCTAATGATATGACAAATGCACTTTTTACTGGAATATTTACAAATAGTTCTTCTGGATATTTGGACATGAAATTATAGATTTTATGCTTAAACAATTTAGGGAGGACAGATGCTACTCTTAATTTTACAAAAGAAAGAAATTCCTGACTTAAAATCTGAACAAAAAGAAAATAAATTTGAAATTTCCATATGTGGTTATGACTTATTTCTCCTTGAGTGAATGTTGAGAGTCTCAACTTCTGCCAGCCTTGTTTTTGAAAGTATTGTCACAAAGAAATTATACTTAATGTGATTTAATTTGAATAGCTTATTAATTAGTATTTATAAGTGGTTGAATTTCTGCTAATTAAACTCTTTAAAGGAGTGTGTCCATTCCTGCTAAGCAGAACTCTCTGAGGCATATTCTACCCACAGTCTTTGAACAGAATTTCCTTTGACGTTAATAGGAATTAATGAAATAGAAGCATTGAAGGGTATTTTGATCTTGGTGTTTTATCATCATGTAAAAAAAAAAAGAGGACAATAAGTTCATACTTACCTCACTTACAGGTAGAATATTGATTTTTTAAAAATTTAGGTTTTGTGAAAGCAAACAATGCACATGATTTCAGCAATAACTGAAAATTAAATCTAGGACAAAGAGAAATCCTACTCGGAGAGAGATTGAAACAATTGGGACAGCTTGATTTGAAAAGGAGATGAGCAATAATACACAGTAAAAATGTAAAAAAGCAGGATGGTGTAAAAAATTAAATTATGCTTATTTTCAGAGTACACGAACAAGGAGAGGTTCAACCAAATTACAGTGTGGCAGATTTAAAAGGAAATACTTTTCCATGCTTCATATCATTACTGAATATCAGAATGTCACTGAAGTCAAGAATCTGTGCAGAGCTGTACAAAAATTACAATCTAGTTTGGAAATTCCTGTGTTCTCTGACAGATGACAGTCTCAACATAACAATCTGCACCTTTAAATGGCAGGGAGTTGGTATTAGTGTCACATTCAGTTTGAAAATAGATACTACCTGTCAAAGAAGACTAATGCAGTTACTTGGTGAATTATCTTCTCCTCCCCCCAAAAAAACAATGTTATATATGTTCAAAATGAAAATATTCACAGAAGAAACTAATATATTTTAAATGATTTATTTTCTACTTTATTATCTAGAATCAGGAACAAAATGACTTGAAGGGTTAGAAGTAGTAAGATACTCACTAGCCACTTTTGTAATATTAAAAAGTTAATGGAAAATTCCAAGTATTCTTTTTAGATGAGTAACACAGTATCGCAACTGGAAAATGAGTTTTATTTTAGAAGGAGGGTGATTTTTAATTAGTGCTTTAAAAAATAATATACTTTCATAAGAATATATTGCCTTCTGTAGGTAATTCTTGATGAGACAGCAGTAAGAGTAAAGCAAGCAATATTAGGCAGTGACTGTTAAAGGCATCACTAGTCTTTATATTCTTCACTTCAACGGACAGAGAATCTTCTTGTGACCTTTTTACAAACCACTAAGAAATACAGGCCTCTGAAAGATTTCATCTTCTTGGAGAAGCCGAAAATAAAAACACTGTGTACAGGCAGAGTTTTCAAATTAATATAATATGATTCGTAAAATAACCAAAATCCACAGGATGATATTCTTACCTCTATTTTGACATGCTATAGTGATATATAATAACTGGGGTGGCCTTGAAAACCTTTAAAGAATTCAAGAAAAATCCCTTTGAACAAATATGCAGGGATCGACTGCAGCATTGCGTTCTTTGCAAAACTCTCAAACAGATTTGAGGACAGAGGAGTTCTGTTGGAGGACAGAACACTTAGCTTGATAAAGCAGTAGTAAGATTATCAACCATTTAGGTGAGCTTTGAAGTGACAAAGATGAGACAGGCTACCTTCTAATTTCTGTGCTGTGTCCTCGTGGAGGCAATGAACATCAAATCCAGTTCCACAGAGTTTATTATGTAAGAGAAAGCAATAGCAGCAATGACATGGGCAACTAATCTGCATATTTAACATACTCACATTTATGATGCTGAAAGGTCAGTCAAAAGGGTACACAATCGGAGTGTGAGTACCACCTAGTAAAACTGAAGTCTAAATGTCCTCAGAGATCAAACAGCAGACCTGTGACCCTTTTTGGTTCTCAATGGTTTAACGCTCTGCGTTGGAGTAGAGGTCACCCAGATCTATGGTGACTGTTCCATATGTTTAAATTAACCAATCCTTTGCTCAGAAATCAGTTACACACAGTATCTCATCACTTTTGTCTCATTATCTAAAATCTACTAAAATCAACGGCTTCCTGACCATGGTCAGACTTATGTTTGTTAAAACCTCTTCCTAGTGTTCTGTCTTGACTACTTTTATTTATTCTTCCAAATTTTGGTTGATTTGAATCTGATGGTCTTTTACATCTGTATTACAGTTCTGTTTATTGTTTTACATTTGTATAACTTGATTTAGAAACATATCAAGTTCCTTTGCTTCCTCTTCCGAAGTAATGAGTTCTTTGCTATCAATTAGAAAAATATGCAAATATATCTATAGCTGGAGCTTATGGAAAACTTCGTGCTCATTTTCATATAACATCCTCCCTTCGGTTATACAGGTACATAAGCAGATACTTAATAGACTAAGTCAGTAATAGCTTTTCAGTGTTCAGAGTTGTATAATATCCATGAAAACACACTATCTACCCAAAGTTGCCATAATTTATGTGTTCTTTATTCTTCAGTAAAATGCAGTATTGATTTATAAAAACATTATAACTAATAATAAATATGTCTTCTCCAGAATTACAGAGTAGTTCCTGTGGCAATCCAGGAGTTCCACCAAAGGGTATCTTGTATGGTACTAGATTTGATGTTGGTGACAAAATCCGATACAGCTGTGTAACCGGATATATTTTGGATGGCCACCCTCAGCTTACTTGCATAGCTAACTCTGTGAATACGGCATCATGGGACTTCCCCGTTCCTATCTGTAGAGGTAAGAGAAATGCTACAGTAATGTTCCAAAATACATTATATTTATTAGTATGAACAACTTCAAATCTCTGTTTTAATTGTTTACTTTCAGACTGTCATTAACGAAATAAAAGCCTTTTTGAACATTTTGATCTCTTGCTCACATATATGACGTATCTCAGCATATGCATCTACTGAATTTAAGTCAAGATCCTGTTAAAATGATATTTTATAATTTATTTTAAAATATATATAAAAAAACAAGAACTAGAAACCTAGTGATAAGTAGGCTATAAATGTCTGTGTTCAACATGTTTACAATTATGGGAATGTAAGTTTGGGATCCGTTAATATTCCTAAGGACTGACTTCTTGTCAAGTATTGACTTGGATATTGAACAAATAGAAGTTTGAAACTACCAAAACAATTGAGTTAGAGGGAATTCCCCTCATTCTCAGTCAGATCTGATAGCTCAGAATTTCTATATATGTGATATCCCTTGTATTCTAACAAATATTGTAGGTCAAAACCTTTTCTCTTCCTCACATTAGAAATATAGCAGTAGTACGAAATCCTGTTTTATGGGTAAATCTTATTTTCTGAGACTATGAGAGAGAAATACTCTGTTTACAGAGTAATGAAAGGAGCTAATCTGATAAAATGGAGAAACCATCACTACTACACACAACCAAATACAATAAAAATAGTATTTTGATGAAACACTCTAATGTCAGGCAGGCTTGAGATCCTTTTCTGGATTCACAGGTTAACTTTACAGAACATAACATTTATATTTGTATAAAAAATTTGATGCAGTCTTGCAGGGGCTATAAAAATATTCTGACTGAAGTTAGCATTCTGATAAATTTCTGATTAAAAAAAAAAAAAAATCAGTTGGGTTAAAGCCTGGTTAACCAGTACTACAAAAAAAGTAATTATATATGGGAAGTGAGTATCATTGGAAATAACATTCTATTTTTTCCTATTCTTGGGTTAGAGCTATTTAATATGTTTATCCTTGATCTTGAAGAAAAGACAAAGTTATTACTAATAATACCATTTTCTAGTAAAATTATTTATAACTCCTGAATCTTCCCCTCCTAATTCCCAGAAAAATGTTAGCTAGTAATGAAGAAGATACACAATCATGGCATAACTCCACATTTTGCTTGTGGAGATGATTATAAAAAAGATTTGAAGAGAATATGTTAATTTGCACAAAACATAAATTTGTAACAGAGTAGAAGGCTAATGGACTCCACTGTAGACCATTGTTCAAATTCTTGATCTGCCAATTTTAAAGTGAATTGGCATAAAAAAAAAGCATACTCTTAAATGAGGAAGATGAGAGACTTGAACCTGATGCTTCCACTTGCCAGTCAGTCATCACAGTCACCGTGATATATTTGCTTTCTTTTGAGGCAAAGTTTTTTGGAAGAATGTTGGATAGATTTTGTTTTTATTCCAAGGGGATGTGAAAATACACAGTGTAAATTTGAATTGGAATGATAAGCACCCAAGGTCATCTTGTGGTTACACATAACTCCAGTGTGTAAGCAGAAGACTATCACATAAGAATATGAAAAACATATTTCTATTAATGATTAGAGAGGTCATCATCTGAATACTGCCACTCTCTAGAGCAAAAGAGAGTTGAAAAACTGGAAAGGATTCAGAAAAAGAGGAAACAAGTTCTGTCAGGTTTCAAAATTGTCACTTTGTCTGGAGGCTGATGAAACAAACTTTTCAGTGTATGTGAAAGAAGATGAAGAGGTTACTTGATTTACTGCAGAAACATGCAGTAGACCATGCTCTGATCAATAACACTGAAGAATCTCAGGGGTAAAAACTTGACAAATAAATAAAAAAAAACCCAAAGTACACAGATTAACCCAAAGTTACAAATTACTGAAACATAACCTAGGAATGTGACAGATTCCTGATTTAAGTTTCAACATCAGGCATAATGGCTTAAAGACTTAATGCACCAATTTACTATTAAGATATTTTTGGTCTATGCTCAATAAAAAAATTAACTAATTGTTTTCAATACTTCCTTCTATGAGTCTACATTTGATATCAGAAACATCTAACTTTACATTTAATACACAGACATTTGTGGTTCCATTCTATTGAATTTGGCCTAATTTTGTCTAATGTAATTATCCAACACAGAATTCTGCAGAAGGTTGGTAAAAGTGATTACCTACTAATGAGGTTCTTATCTTTCTCTTTGTTTGCCATGGAGACTCTCCTTGATTAAACACTCATCTTTAAAGAGCTCCTCTAATAAATACTTTATTGTTCCCTGCCAATGGTCATTACACCTAAAACAGAGAATTCTGAGACAAACAAATGAAGTGGTGTGTAATTTTGAGAGTATATGTGTAAGAATTAATTTTTCTCAAGACTAAACAACTTGACTTTTTGATAGATGGTCAGGTCTCTTCCAGAAATGCACGTACTCGTTCATTTTAATATAATTAGTTGGATTGGAGAAATACAGAGTATTTCAATACCATGACCTTGGAAACTTTGTTGTCTGATTTGTTAGAAAAAAGCCCCAAGAACAGCAAAAAAAGTATACTTTATTCAATATTAATTTGTTTGTTTGTTTTTATCTACAGAAAATAAATTGAACAAAGCTCTGAACTTACAGCATGCTTAGATGGCAGCAGAGTTAAGCTCAGAGATGTCTTTAGATCATCTGTGTGTAAATGTCATTGTCATCTATCTGCCTCTTGTCATTCAGAACAAGTAAATTTAGGGAGTAATTTTTTTTAGATGATTCCTTTTACCTTGCCTTCACTTTGAGTGAAGAGATCGGGAGGAAGTCGTGCTCATGTTTTAGCAATGTAATCCTTATGGATTGATGTCTCAATGAGGGGAATTTAATTGGAATCAACAGTGCTCAGTATTGCCACAAGCATCCATACATGAGACCCTAATACATGGTGATGGCTAAAATTTGGTGCATAACACTGATATTTGGGTTTATTTTTTGTACGTTACATATTTTTGGGCCAAATTTTATTAATGAAGAAAACAGTTATTCCTCAAATGGCTTCCTTTTTCTTTACTAGTCTCCATAGGATTGTATTGCAAAATCGGTGCACATACCTAACGATAGCTTTATTTCTTATCCTGTTTCTCAGTGAACGTAGTTTGAATGCAAGAAGTTTTTCAGCTGTCATTTGCAAGTTCTGATATTCATGAAAATAGTGTATTTTTTATTAGTTTTACTACAAGTGCAAAAATAACTTAATTAAAAGAAAACTAAATTGGTTTTATTGTGTTGTGGTCAATTATACTGTGCACTACCCATGACTAGTTTTTAAATAACGTCTTCTTCCCTGACAAATAAATTTTGATAAGGTTGTTTTCAACACTGAAAAATGACAGCAGCTTTATCATATCACCTATCCCTGAGATAATGTTGCAGCTTGCAGTTTCTCCATAATGCAGCAAGCAAGGAATAATTTACTGAGGCTAATAAATAAGGTTACATTTATATATAATATTGTCATTCTGTAAAGGTTAAAATAATTAGACACTTCCATAATCAAGGAAGTATTCAGATGTTTATTTTTTTAAAGGCTTTCCTGTTCCAGGGTAAAATGAATATTGTAAAAATCTTCATTCTAAAACTGTTTTTTTTAAGAATTCAGGAATTTCAAAAACAGAATATAGTTTTATTTGTATTCCTAGAAGTTCTATTATAATATTTTCACTATTGCCTGTATTTATAGCTACAAAATATTTGTGACTATAAAACTTCTGTTCATATTTTTAATATGACACTTTGTTTTTCCACTTATTTGAACTGACATACTTTTTGGTCAAATAATAGAAGTATACCTAAGAGTCTTGTAGACCCTCCACTACACTTTTTTGAAGGGGTTTATCTGTTTATATATGGCCTATAATGGTACAGAATTTCGGAAAAAAAAAAAATTAGACTTCACATACCTACCGAGAATTATTCATATAACAATGTAAGCATTTCACAGATAAATTTGGTTGCAGGTAGGTAAATAATTTTACGATAGCACGGCAAATATAACTTAGTAATATAAGCAGTAAATAAGCTGAGTCTGCCTTTGTGTCTTTGTTGTAAGCTGGGCTTTGTAGGCTGTGGAGAGAACAAAGCAGGAGACAAAGTCAAAGTACTGCACTTGATGCCATGCAGTGCATTAACTACTGTGACTGACAGTATACACAGAGGAAAATAAAGTGCACTAACTTAAAGGAAGGAATAAATTACGTCTCATGGGGAATAAGCAGTTTTTTGTCTAAAGCCAGCTCTTACATACAAACAGTTGTCACTGCTTATTCTTTGGAAAAGACCCAGTATAGCTGTGTGAGACTGGACTGAAAATTTGTTGGATTATTTAAAGAAAGTTAAAAAGAAAACCCACAAAAATGTTTTGCAGAATGATGTATTTGTACATAAGATACGAAAACGACTTGACATTAATGAATGAGCAATTTTTCAGAGATAGTTCCACAGATCCCTTTTGGGACATTATAAATCAAGAGCTTAGAAAAGCCACCACTCTTATGGTTGGTACATTAAAAAGTGTAAATGGTTTATGAATGACAATGATGCTCCTCTAAAATTTGAGAACTTAATTCTCTAATTAACTAAAGGGAGGGAGGAGATATGATGAAAAAGTCTATTATTTTGTTGAAATAGTAGTATAATATAGATGTTGTGTGCTTTCAAGTAGAACACTGTGTGCTTTCATGCAGGCCCCAGAAGCTCTGCAAATTAATACCTTTACTGACTTTTCTATGAAGAAAGTTACATTATCTTTTGTTGCTTTGACTTTTTGCAATAAAAGAACTTTGTGAGTTGTTTATTATAGTTATCTTTAAAATGTGTAATTTTTAAGACAAATAGAATCAAACTTTTACCTCTATGAAAAGCATTGAAATTGCTCTCTAGTATACCCTACCATACTTGTATTTTCTCATTATATTAGTGTTATTCTCAGGATAGTATCTGGTTCTCATTATCAGGGTCATTTCACATAAATACACAATGTACTTAAGTGAACACATACATCTAAACCTGAAGAATAGGAATTCCCACATGAATTTTAATGTGTGATCAACCCATGGACTTCTTATTATTCAAAATAGTGGTGAAACTTTACTGAATTATTTGAAGTTACTCTAAGTCATCATTGACGACTGGTTGTGAACCAGGAAATTGGTACGGAAATATGAATGTTTATTATATTAGAATTAGCATATATTCCTAACACGCTAAAATATGCTAGTTTTACTGTGCTAATAATAACAATATTAGCATTACTAGTGTATACAATGTCTGTTAAATGGAACTCACTGAAAATATACAAACAAATAGTAATGATCTAATACAGTAAGCATTTCTTAACCAAACAAAATTTGTGAGCGTTCCAATTGGTTTTAATACATTAGATTCATGTCCATTTCTAATCAAGTTTATTTGTTAGGAACTCCTAAAGACTATTTTAAGAGGAGAGGTGTTAAATGTATAACTCTAACTTGATTCCAGATTGGGCTAGTAAATTCTGCTTATGCTAAGTAATAATTTCCCTATAACGTCTTATGTTCTTCTTAGGTTCATTTTCAATCATAGAATCATAGAGTCATAGAATACCAGGTTGTGAGGGACCTCAAAGATCATCTGGTCCAACCTGTCTTGGCAAAAGCACGGTCAAGACAAGATGGCCCAGCATCCTGTCCAGCTGAATCTTAAAAGTGTCCAGTGTTGGGGAATCCACCACTTCCCTGGGGAGATTATTCCAATGGCTGATTGCTTTCACTGTGAAAAATTTTCCTCTTGAGTTCAGTCAGAATCTCCCCTGGAGTAACTTAACCATTACCCCTTGTCTTTCCCATGTGACTCCTTGTAAACAGGGAGCCTCCATCTTCTTGTAACTTAACCATTACCCCTCGTCTTTCCCATGTGACTCCTTGTAAACAGGGAGCCTCCATCTTCTTTCTAGACACCCTTTAAATACTGCAATATGGTGATAAGGTCTCCCTGAAGCTTTCCTTTCTCAGGGCTGAAATAACTCAGTTCTCTCAGCCTGGCAGGCTTCCCAGTCCTATGATCATCCTGGTGACCATTCTCAGGACCCTCTTCAGCCTGTCCACAGCTTTTTTGTATAGGAGGGACGAAAACTGAAGACAGTATTCCAGGTGTGGCCTGACAAGTATTGAGTAGAGTGGGTTAATGCCTTCTTTGTCTCTGCTGGTTGTGCCCTTGTTGATGCAACCCAGCATCCTATTGGCTTTGCCGCTGCAGCACACCGTTCACTCATATTGAGCTTGTTGTCCACCAGGACCCTCAGGTCCCTTTCCACAGAGCTGCTCCCCAGACAGGTGGTTCCCAGCCTGTGCTGCACTCCTGGATTATGTCTTCCCGGGTGCAAGACCTTACACTTGTCCTTGTTGAACTTCATACGGTCCTTGTTAGTCCACCCTTCCAGCCTATCCAGATCTTCCTGCAGAGTGGCTCTCCCTTCCAAAGTGTCCATTTCCCCACTCAGTTTGGTGTCATCAGCAAACTTCTTCAGGGTACACTTGATCCCATCATCCAGATCACTTATGAAGATATTAAACAGTTTTGGGCCCAATATTGATCCCTGAGGGACCCCGCTTGTGAGAGGTTGCGAATTTGGAAAGGAGCTATATAGTCCCATGCTCTGGGTGCAGCCTGTCAGCCAGTTCCCCACCCAACACAGAGACCACTTGTCTAGACTGTAATGCATCAGTTTCTCTAGAAGGAGGCTGTGGGGAACCATGTCAAAATCCAGGTAGACAATGTCCGCTGCTTGCCCCACATCAACCAAGCAGGTTACTTTGTCACAGAAGACAACTAGGTTTGTCAAGCACGATTTGCCCTTGGTGAATCCATGCTGGCTTTTCCCAGTCACATGCTTCATTTGATCTGTGATAGCCCCCAGGAGGATTCATTTCATAACTTTCCCAGGGACTGCTGTAAAACTAATGGGCCTGTAATTTCCTGGATCCTCCTTCTTGTAGACAAGATTGACATTAGCCTTCTTCCAGTCTTCTGGGACGCTCCCCAGTCTCCAAGGCTTCTCAAAGATCATGGAGAGTGGCCTCACAATGATGTCAGTCAGCTCTCTTAACACCCTCGGGTGGATAGGATCAGGGCTCATAAATCTGTAGAGGTCAAGCTCCTGCAATAGTTTGCATACCAACTCTTCCTCCACTGGTGGTGAGTCTGTGTTTGCATCAACCTGAATTTTTGTTTCCAAGGCCTGGGGGCCAGCAGTGCTGGTAAAGACAGAGGTGAAGAAAGTGTTGAGAAACTCTGCCTTTTCAGCATTGTTGGTGACTAATTCACCTCTCCTGTTTAAGAGCGGGCCAATATTTTCCTTCTGTTTCTGCTTGTTTACATACCTGAAGAACTGTTTCTTGTAGTTTTTGATATCTCTGGCCAATTTCAATTCGAGTTGAGCTTTTGATTTTCTAACTGCTTTTGCTTTTCTATAGGGCATGCCTGGATAAATCCTTTCTAGTGACCAATTAGCCTAAATAACTTTTGTAAAATAATTTTAAATACTTGGACAGTAGTTACTGGTAAATCCCAGGTTCATTAACTCATTTTACTAAGTTGCTTAATCCAAAAAGCTTTTGCTGCCATGGGCTTGCAAATAGACTAGCATATTTTCCTCAGATTATTGGAATTACAGCTTGATAAAACTTTCTGTATCTCTCAGTTTTCTGCCTAAAATTAGAATTTACCTGGGTATAAATGGAAATTGTTAAAATAGTATTCAGTATTTAAGTAACACTTTGCAAACCCTGATTCATAACTCAGTTGTAATTACATCTGGAAAGCAGAAGTCATAAATTATTTTTCTGAGAAGTCTTTAAAAACACTGAAAATATTAGTCAAAGATAACAACTGATTGCCAGTAGTGGGGTTTTTTTCAGAGAAAAGATTTCATTGCTAAAATTCTAGCATGACATTTTAATATTCTTCAAGACTGCATCTTTATTAACCTAACGAATTATTGTTGATTCTCCTATGGAACATGAATCTTGTTCTTTAGCATTAATTAATCTCCCAATGATCATTGGCAGGAGTGTTGCTGGTTATTTAAATATTAAGTAGCATTATCTCTGTCGTGAGACAGATATGTAGACTGTTCTTAAAGAGATAATATTTAAAATTGTCTACTGATGAAGGAGTCTTGACATTGTTCAGTTGTGTTATAAAAATAAATATAAAATTTCACAAAATTTAGTTACCTTTTCATTCAGCTCTGTAAATTCATGGGTTAAAAACAATTTGCTATAAATTACATTGATGCTGGAAGGGCATTTAAATGTAACAGAAGCCATAGCAGAGTTTTGCTACATGTGTATGAAAGATTCCATTGTATTTAAGGTGGCCAAGAAAAGCCCAACAGCACAGACTTAATTTCTTACAGAACTGACTGTAATGAATATATAGGTAAGAGGTCTGCTTTGTTAATTCATTTATCTTGTATGATGGCCTTCTGAGTTTGTTTCAGGATGAAACCTTTGATAGCAGATCTGTAGAAATCTATCACATAAAATTTCTTTCATGTTTCAGTCAAACAGTGGAGCCGACATTATTTCACCAGAACAGAGCAGTTTATGGGCAAAGGTTCTCTTTGCTGCTCTACATCATCAAGTTGATTCTGGATTCTTCTAAGACTGTGTTGAAGAGGGTAAAAAGCTTAACTGTGAGAGCTTAGGATCATTAGTTACTTCATCAGTTTAATCTTCCTAATCCCAATACTCTGAACTCTGGCTGGTATTTTACACTTCAGAGAAAGAAACCTTCTGCTGTGCAGCTATACATTAATTCTTTCCATGTCATGGTTCTATCTGGTCTTTCATCATGAATGTTTGATGTTATGTACCAACATTATATATTTTGTATATTTTTTGTAACTATTTTCCCATATCATTGTAAATATATTTTAAATTTTTGTATATATATCAGAACTTTTTAAAACTCTTTAAAGTACAAGGAAAAAAATTAATATAGTCTTTGTTTTTTGAGGCCGGTTAGTTCCCAGTTTTCTCTTCCTGAGTAAACCATGAGGAAAAAAGAAACCTTGTTCGATATTAATGTTTCATAGAAAGTAAACAAGTTGAAAATAAAATAACTGTAAACTAGCAATGGGAAACTGACATTTTGACACACATTTAAATCAGGTAACAGTGGACAGGGGTCAAAAACATCTACCTCAAGTCAGCCTGGGGCACAGGCAGGAGGAACTGCAGCTCCACATGTCACAGAACAGTGCCACTGTTGGAGTAATTGAGACACGGTGGGACAGCTCACAGGGCTGCAGTGTGGTAAAGGATGGATACAAATTCCTCAGGAGAGACAGGCAGAGATGATGGTGTGGTGGGCTCTGTGTGAAGGAGAAGCTTGGATGTACGGATCTGCTGTTGGGGATGTAGAATGGGCTGGCTGAGAGCTTGTGGATCAGGATCAGAGAAAAATAGAACAGAGAAGTCACGTTGGCAGCTTGTCACACACCACTGGATAAGGGTGAGGAAATGTGTGGGGTGTTCTTTAAACAGCTCAAGGAAGTCTCTAATTCACAGACTGTAGTTCTCATGGGACTTTATGCTTCCTGATATATGTTGAAAAGACAATAAAGGAAGATACAAACAGTAAAGATTTCAAAAGATCTTAAAGAATACATACCTATGTTTCACAGCAAGATTTATTCCCAGTGGGTATTTGTCCTGATAGTCCTTTAAAAACCTTCCAATTTTCTAAAGGCAGTGGTTTGCCATATATTATTTTTAGTATTATTAAAAAGGGTTTTATGTTTTATTCCATGTGAATTTTTCTTGCTAAAATTTAAGCATGCTATAGTTTTTCCTGTATATAGCTTTGTATCTGTGCATATTAGAAACAAATTATTTTCTTCTTCGCAACTTCCTTTTACTTGTCTGGTTTTGGTCTTCTCTTCTTTATGTACAATAATGCTAATGTACCCTTTCTTCACAAGTCATGCTTTTGAGACCACTAGTAATTTTTGTTCATTTCCTTCAGATTGTTTTTAATTTTTCCATGCTTTCTTTTGAAGTGTTGGGCCCCAGGTAACAACAATTGGATAAGAATTTTTGTGATTCATTAATCACAGCTCATAGTTACAACATGCTCTATTCTGCTCTCTGAGGTGCTGGTGTGTCCAGTTATTCACCCTAGTTAGGGTTATTTTAATTGTTCCACTTTTAAAATAATGTTCTGGGTTTTAAATATTATTTTTAACAAAGAATGTTGTCGTGATTAGGTTTTTTTTGGTTGGTTGTTTTTTTGTCAGAACGGATTAATTGTTGAATTCCAGGTAGAATGGGCCAGGCTTTCATCTTTCTGTATTGCCCATGGAATCAAGCATTGTGGTAAGGCACAGATAAAAAGTCTCCAGGAGCTCTAGACAAATCTGGCCAAAGTCCCAGAATAATATTGTGCTAATTTACTGCAATCTATAAATCTTCAGGCTGGCCAAAAATACAGTGCCAGATTCCAATTTTCTAACTATATGAAGTAAAAAACAAAGTGCATACATTTGTAAGAATAATGTTGTGGTTTAACTCTTTATTTACTCCCATTTCATTTAGTACAAATCCTGAAAAAGAAATATTTGGAAATTCAGTCTTCCTGCAGCTTTGAGCATCAAGTAAAAATGCTGAGGCACTGCTTACTTCACATCAAACTGAAAGCATAATGAAAATTGCTTTTTATATATTTGTTCATCTGAACAGGATTAGAAAAAGCAGAGATTTATGAATAACAATAATGATCATAACTTCATAAACTATTTTGGGGAATTTTCCTCTCATTGGTGATGAAAGTTCAAAGGGCTTCTGTCACTTAGCAAAGTCATGTGAGCATCATCCATACACTAATTTATAAAGTGTTCAGTTTCTATCACTATGAGGAACACTAAAGATTGAGGTAAAATTTTATAATCATTAACAAACACTAGCAGCCCAGCAACATGGGAAAATCAAATTAAGATGTCTGATACTCACTGAGCTAAGGTTTATCACTCATAAATGGTACAGCCAATGGATTAAGAAGACTGAAGGGAGAAACCAGAATGAACAGCAGAATAATCAATAACTGGCTGCTCCAGATGCTCAGATTACAAAAATGACAGTTCTTCTCTTTTGTCATCCCCTGATGATGCAACTGTTAAAATAGCCAGTTGTTTTTATGTAACATGCAGTTATGCGTCACTCATAGTACAAGATTTATAACTCCAGGGTGCTGTCATCTTCTTGTTTAATTGCATAGCCTTATTTAAGACGCAGCTAAGTCAGCAAAGTGACTTGTCAACCATTTGCTCTTTCTAGTTGTTCCAAACAGTCATGTTTTTCTGGTATCTCTAGATGTTGGTCGCTGCAACTCTTCAAGTAAGCTTAAATTGTGTAAGAAAAACAAGTATATATAACAGCTATATGTGTGCACTTAGAAAAATACCTACTATCTAAAAAAGACCTCTTAAAAGGGACTGTGATCCCTCCCCTCGCAAATTTATGACTTGCTTTCTGAGTCTGTAAACTCTTGCTTTAAATCAAAATGCACCACTGCATGCTTCACACTCAGGCATAGTTTGATGGCTCTTTTGGGTACTATTTTTCATGTTAGTACCGGTATAAAATTTTCTTTATTAAAGTCTTGTTTTTTAAAAAAAATAGAAAGGTACACAACTATAATCAAAAAACAAAATATAAATTCAACATATGGTAGACCTGTCCATGGTCCCTTTCAGTCATCCTTCCTTCTGTCAGTCATATATCCATACAGCAAGGTCCTCCCCTTTTGATTCTGTTTCATCTGAAGCTGCCTGGAGAAAGCATTTCGGTCATGTATAGTTGATATAATTTTTTTTTTTTTTTTTTACAGTAAGCTGGGTTTCATTTCACTTGCAAATGTCCTGATGATCATGAGATGAAAGATATTGTGTTACATATTTTTGTGAAATATATGGGACAGTACCTCATTATTATCCTCCTTTTCTTTTTACCTCTGCAGGTATCAATTAAAAGGTATTTCCTTGTTTGTGTTAAGGATAGTTCCCCTAAATTAAACACAAAAAGAAGTCCCCCCAAAATTCCCTTCCTAATGCGTCTGTTGGCATGCAATATCACTTTGTTCATTAGCAAAAAAAAAAGAAAAAAACCAACCACTCCAGTGATTTTTACAATATTTGTATTTATTTCAGTCCCAATAGTGGTATTTTTCTGTTCATCTAAAAAGCGTTGATAAACCAGATGTTTCTTTTCACATACATGTAATCATTTCCCACTGTTATTTAAAGAATTGTAGTTATCAAAGAGGCCAGAGTGC
The DNA here is from genome assembly GCA_013398815.1 of Ibidorhyncha struthersii. Lineage (NCBI taxonomy): Eukaryota > Metazoa > Chordata > Aves > Charadriiformes > Charadriidae > Ibidorhyncha > Ibidorhyncha struthersii. Next base: position 69,048 of record VZSZ01005002.1, on the reverse strand, counting down.
ACTTCATGCTTCTTGGGTTGAATTTCAGATATTTCAGGATGACAATTTAACTCATTCGTTTTATGTAAGAGTACAGAAACTGCAGCTAAGACTGAGCTCTTTTAGGCTTTGGAAAGTTTAGGATAGTTTTTGATGTCCTTTCTATGGTAAGCCCATCCATTCAAAAAGTCATAGAAGTACAGGTGCTTAAGAACTTTGCAAGCAAGTTATCTTTATTCTTCAGTACGAAGAAGTTTCTTCTATATCCCTAGTCACTTGTATTTGAAAATGATCCTATTGTATTACAGTTAATCAATGTAGTGTGTAAGGGTATGAGTTTAGACTCCTGCAAAGTTTAACTAAGTAGTTTCCTTGTACAGACCTTATTTTAATATCTATTTTTACAGTATTAAAGAGCTAAAAAGAAACTAAGGAAACAGATTTCAAATATCTCGGGGTCTAAGAACTGTAGCTGGAGTATATTTTTAATGAAACCTTTTCTACATTTTTGTGCTATTTTTTCTTTTTAAGGAAGGTGATATTAAAAACCTTGAACACTGAATGAATTTCTTTTTCTCAGTTCTTAGAAGAAAAAAACACTTATTTGAACTCTTTGGATTAGTACACTGTAATGCATTGTAAAAATATATCCACGGATTTTTAGAATAAAATTTCCCTATTTTGGATCGTCTGATGAAATACGTGACATTGCTTTTGGAAGTTTGGAGTTTTCAGTAGGAGTCAGGCTATCCAAAGACTATGATGCTTAGCAGGTTATGTTTTATTGGTTCTTTCAGTGTTCTGTAATTGTTAAAAACAATGGTACTGTATGCCTAACATGATACCTGATTTTTCCTCTGAATTGTGATTCTCCTTAGAGCATGCATATAACTACGTGAGGGAATATTCATGTTTGTGAACAAGCTTCCTGCTGATTGCTTTTAGTTTTGACTGTTAACACTGTTTGTATGATTGTTTATCAAACATATTTTAAATAGCACATAAACTACTAGGACTTTATCTAAATGTAAAAACCTGCATACCAGTTAAAAACAGCTTAAGGTGAAATGCCTGTATAACACAGACGTGTTGAGATGGGAAGGAGAGATAACTCAGGAGAACTTTTTCTTTGCCTCAGTGCATTGGCGCAGTATTCGGAGCAGAAATTTATCCTTCTCATTTATTCTGCAAGAGACTTTTTCTGCTAGTACATAGGTACTGTAAAGCCTTGCTGTCTGTGCCCAGTTGTGACCTCAGGTTGTCCTCCAGGTAAGTCAAATTCAGCTGTAGGTACTGGGCAGGTGGGTGGGGAGGAAGTCAACTTCTGTTGAGCAAATGGGTTGATTGGAATTAGAATTTGTTGTGGACCAAATAAAGAGTCAGGGAAGCTGTATGTTGGCTTGTCTGTCACAGTAATACCTCTGAAAGGCTGTACAGAAACCATATTCAAGAATAAGGACAGGTGATAGGGTGATGTGGATAAAACAATTTAATAGTGCTATATCAAAAGAAAGGATATTATTTTTAAATGCAGATAAATGGTGGTAATAATTACAAAATAGAAAAGGCTATACAAAGTAAAAAAGACAGGGAACTTGGATGTTGAAAAATGATATAATTCATTGCTAAATAAGAATTCTTCCGATGAACTTAATGGTGATGGTAACAGGCAAAAAAAGAACATAACAGGAGAAGTAGGCAAGACTAAGGATATATCAAAGTATGATGCTGCAATAGAGATACTATGCTATAAGAAGGCAAATCTTTTATATGAGGAATTTTGCAAAGGGAAGACTATCTAGGAAGCCCACTACTGACTTCTCTATTAGCATAAATCTGAATTAACTTTACATGTTGGATCCATAGTCCCCTTTTTCCCATGCTACCTTTTACAGAACTCCTAAGATGACTCTGGAAAAGTACATGTAAATCCAAGATGATATGCATCTGCTGATAAATCTGTCTTTCAGAGATGTAGTTTCCAGGCATTTGTTCTATCACATTTTCTGCCTCTCATAACTCTGGAGATATCCACAGGAAATGCAAAAACAATGCTTTAAGTATCTTAACCCAATGTTGTTTTACAAACAGTATTTCTTCGATAACACAAGTTGTTAGATTCCAGATATGATTTCTGATTTTTGACAGTGAATGAAATTATTTTACAGTTTTTCCAAGCTCTGTTTACTGGAAAAACTACAGGTTAATATGGTTTTGCGGTATCTTCATCAGTCTGTGATAACACATTGGTGTTTACGTGGCTTGTTTCTCCATTATGAATACGAACTTCTGCTCACCACCTACGGTCTTAGATATATTGCTTGGCCTAAGGTTCATACGTGCACAAAAGAGCCAGATAAAAAGAGTCAAATATCCTGAAGTGCTAAGCATGCCACTGCAAGTTAATTCTGTTTGGTTTGTGTTATTGTATATAAACTTACAGTCATCCTGATTTCAGTTATCTTTGGATTAAATATGTTTGTGTCTCACGTTTACAATGCTATTTGCAAGACTACCTGCCATTTTGAATAAGGATGCTATAATGATCTTGCTAATAGCCAAATAATTTTCTCTCAGACATAAATTCCAACACTGCATATTTTCTGCTTTGTGCCAGAACTACGGAGATGGTTTACGGACATTGGTGATTCTGTAGTCCTCTAGTCCCAGCATAAATTAATGTATAATCTGCATGATGACAGCTCAGGAGTTGGCAGGCTTGGTAGATTCTGCAGCACTTCAACTGTTTCCTGACTAGGCTAGCACATAGAAAGCCCAAATAAGAGATTTTCTGAATGTGCACTAATAATTACACTGAAAGCTCCCTTTTCTGTCAGCCCCAGTATTTCACTCTTCCAGTCCTTCTAAAGATCAGTCTTCCTTCCTAATTGTTGTACCATCATTTGCATAACAGTCTGAAAGACCTATGGTCCACATCAAGAAGTTGCTAGTAAAGAGCTTTGCCATCAATATTTACACACATTATGAACAATAGCTTGAAACTTATCAGCAACTCCTGGAATGTTAACAGAACAACAGAGTGTTCACATACCTCTGTCAGACAAGAGCTTTCAGTTAGTGGATCATTATTACACACATTCAGAGAAAAAAATATATAAAAAGTGAAGTTATAAATATAAGCATTAAAAACTAACAAACAAACAAACAAGATTTCTTCAGTTAAAGATGCTTGCCATATAACTTGAAAATTGAGGAAAGAAACTGGAATCATAGAACAAAAATACATTTTTCTTTTGAGTTGCGTTCCCCCCCATCTATTTATTTAGAGAGTTCTGAAGACAAACTGTTCACGACTAAGCATAACATTTGTCATAGCCACCTCCAAAGATTTCATGCTGTTAAACTACCATTTGAACTTTATATGAAAATCTAAAGCAAACCAAAATAGCAAATGAAGATAAATGAACTTATTAAGTCACAGACACTTCTAGCAGGTAGGTAAACAGTCAACACACAATTTTCAAGGTCTTGTAACAGCCCCCCCAGAGGCTGCAAATCTTGCTGCAATTTATTTTGTAACACTATAGATTAAAAATTCAGAAAACAATCGACAGTATTTAATGTGAACAAATATTTGACAAGCAAAGTAGAACTGTGCAAACTGAAGCCTTTTGTAGAATCTGGAAATAAAGAGTTTTGCAGAGCTGGCTAATAAGAATGAGTATGAAAGTCCATCTAAGGATAAGACTGTATTACGGGCTGCCCCAAAGAAAGCAAGGAACTCAGGACAGTCCTATCTTAAGGCACAGGCATCAGACAACTCTTTGGAAGTGCCTGAAGTGCTGGTATGTGCTGTGTTTCAGGACTCAACTCTGTTGACAGCAGTTCTAGGTTTACTGTGTATGATGGGGTGTTTTTCACGGAATCATGGAATTTTCAGAATTGGAAGGGACCTCTAGAGATCATCTGTTCCAACACCCCTGCTAAAGCAGGATTGCCTAGAGCACATTACTCAGGACTGCATCCAGGAGGGTCTTGAAAATCTCCAGAGATGGGGACTCCACAACCTCCCTGGGCAGCCTGTGCCAGTGCTCTGTCACCCTAACCAGAAAGAAGTTTTTTCTTGTGTTTGAATGGAACTTCCTGTGTTCCAACTTGTGCCCATTGCCCATCGTCCTGTCACTGGGACCCACTGAAAAGAGTCTGGCTCCATTCTCCTTCAATCTACCCTTTAGATACTTACAAATAATAAAAAGGTCTCCCCTCAGCCTTCTCCTCTCCAGGCTAAGAAGTCCCAAGTCTCTCAGCCTTTCCTCATAAGGGTGATGATCCAATCCCTCAATCATCTTTGTTGCCCTACGTTGGACTCTCTCCAGTACTTCCCTGTCTCTCTTGAACTGGGGAACCCAGAACTGGACACAGTATTCCAGTTGTGGCCTCACCAGGGCAGAGTAGAGGGGGAGGATGACCTCCCTTGACCTACTGGCCACACTCTTCCCTGTGCAGCCCAGGATTCCATTGGCCTTCCTGGTGACAAGGGCACATTGCTGGCTCATGGATAATTTACTATCTACCAGGACCCCCAGATCCTTTCTCTTCAGAATTGCTTTCGAGCAGGTCCACCCCCAACCTATATTGGTGGCCAACATTCTTCCTCCCCAGATGCAGGACCCTACACTTGCTCCAGTTGAACCTCATTAGGTTCTTCTCTGCCCAGCTCTCCAGCCTGTCCAGGTCATTCTGGATGGCAGCACAGCCCTCTGGAGTGTCATCCACCCCTCCCAGTTTGGTATCATCAGCAAACTTACTGAGGATACACTCTGTCCCCTCATCCAGGTCATTGATGAATATATTGAACAAGACTGGACCGAGTATTGAGCCCTGGGGGACACCACTGGTTACAGGCCTCCAACTTGACATTGCTCCATTAATCACCACTCTCTGAGTTCTGTCACACAGCCAGCTCTCAGTCCACCTCGCTGTCTCCTCATCTAGCCCACACTTCCTCAGCTTCCTAAGGAGGATGTTATGGGAGACAGCGTCAAAAGCCTTGCTGAAGTTAAGGTAGGTGACATCTACTGTTCTCCCCTCATCCAGCCAACAAGTTATAACATCATAGAAGGCTATCAGATTGGTCAAGCACTATTTACCCTTGGTAAATCCGTGTTGACCACTTCCAATAACTTCCTGTTCTTTAACATATTTGGAGATGACAGCCAGAACAAGTTGCTCCATCACCTTCCCAGGGACAGAGGTGAGACTAACTGGCCTCTAGGTCCCTGGGTCCTCCATGTCTTTTTTTAAGACTGGAGTGATGTCGGCCTTCCTCCAGTCCTCAGGCACCTCTCCTGTTCCCTATGACCTTTCAAAGATGATGGAAAGTGGTCTAGCAATAACATCTGCCAGCTCTCTCAGCACTCGCAGGTCCATCACGTCAGGGCCCATGGACTTTATGGATGTCCAGCTTGACCAAGTGGTGTCTAACCCGGTCCTCCTCAACTGAGGGAAAATACTCCTCTCTCCAGACCTTCCCCCTTGCCTCCACAGTCTGGGATTCATGAGGGACAGTTTTAGCAGTGAAGACCAAAGAAAAAATGGCATTCAGTAACTCCGCTTTCTCTGTGTCTTCCACCACTAGGGCGCGCATCTCATTCATCAGTGGACCTACATTTTCCCTAGTCTTCCTTTTTCTGTTGATACGCTGAAAGAACCTCTTCTTGTTATCTTTAACCACAGTGGCCAAGCTGAGTTCTGCTTGAACTTTGGCCCTTTTTTCTCCCTGCATAGCTTCACTACATCTTGGTATTCCTCATAAATGGCCAACCCCCCCTTTCCAAAGAGTGTAAACTTTCCTTTTCTTCCTGAAGTCCAGCCAAAGCTCCCTATTTAGCCAGGCTAGTCTTCCCTGTTGGCTCATTTTTCAGTACATGGGGATGGCCTTCTGTGCTTTTAAGAGTTCCTGCTTGAAGTATGACCGGCCTTCCTGGGCACCTTTGCCCTTCAGGACTATCTCCCAGGGGACACGTCCAACCATGCTCCTAAACAGGCTAAAGTCTGCCCTTTGGAAGCCCAAGATGGCAGTTCTGCTGGCTCCCTGCCTTGCTCCTCCAAGAACTGAAAACTCTACCATTTCGTGATCACTCTGCCTAAGATGACCTCCAAACTTTACAACGCCCACAAGACCTTCTCTGTTAACAAACAGTAGGTCCAGTAGGGTGCTTTCCCTAGTTGGCTCCCTCACCAGCTGTGTTAGGAAGTTGTCTTCCACGCACTCCAGAAACCTCTGGGACTGTCCCCTCTCTGGTGTGTTATATTTCCAGCAGACATCTGGGAAGTTGAAGTCCCCCATGAGAACCAGAGCGATCGATCATAAGACCTCTGCCAGCTGCTTATAGAATATTTCATCAGCCTCTACATCCTGACTGGGGAGTCTTTAACAAACTCCCACCATGATGTCTGCCTTATTGGCCTTCCCCTTGATTCTTATCCATAAACACTTGACCCTGTCATTCACATTATTAAGTTCTAGGCATTCAAAACTGCCCCTAACACAGAGGGCCACCCCACCACCTCTCCTTCCTTGCCTATCCCTTCTAAAAAGTTGGTAGCCATCTATCACAGCACTCCAGTTGTGTGAGTCTTCCCACTGTGTTTCTGTGATGGCAACTATATCATAGTTTCATTGCTGTACAATGGCCTCCAGCTCCTCCTGTTTGTTCCCCATGCTGTGTGCATTAGTGTAGATGCACTTCAGCTGGGCTAGTTGTCCTGCCGCTTTTTTGGAGGCACAAGCCCTAATTCCCACCTGATCACGCTCAGACACTTCTGTAGTTACCAACCTATCACTACCCCTCATGTCATCACCATCCCCCACCATCACTGAGACAGACTGCAAGACCTTGCTAACACTTTTACCCAGAAGCACTGGCATGCTGCTCCCAGGCTGCACTTTAGTAATACTGGTTTCATCCCTGTCCCCCTTCAAACCTAGTTTAAAGCCCTATAAATGAGCCCTGCTAATTCTTGTCCCAGGATCTTTCTTCCCCTTTGGGTTAGGCTTTCCCCACCTGTTGCCAGCATGCCTGGTGTCCCATGATCAAAGAAACCAAAGTTCTGCAGGTTGCACCAGTCTCGGAGCCAGGAGTTAATTTGCTGGCTCCTCCTGTTTATCCCCTCATCAATCCCTGCAACTGGTGGGATATAGGAGAACACTGTTTGTGCTCCTGATCCCTTAACCAGCCATCCCATGGCCCTAAAGTCATTCTTCATTGCCCTTTGACTTCTGGTAGCTACCTCATCACCACCTACTTGAAATATCAGTAGTGGGTAGTAATCTGAGCTCCGAACTAGGGTAGGGAGTTTTCTCTGTATATCCTTAATCCTGGCCCCGGGGAGACAGCTGACTTCCCGGTGGGATGGGTCTGGTCTACAAATGGGGCCCTCTGTTCCCCTCAGAAGGGAGTCACCTACTATAATTACCTTTCTAATTTCTTTTCAGTTGAGGAAGTCCTGAGGCGTGGAGGTAAGTGATGAGCCCTGGGCGACTCACTGGATGGATCACCCTCTCCATCCTCATTCGTCCGTCCCTCAATTTCCAAAGCCCCATACCTATTATGCAAGGGCAATTGGGAAGGTGAGGGGGGCTGGGAGGGGTTTTGCTTGTCTCTCCGAGGAGGGACCTGTCTCCACTCCACCTTGTCCCTTAAGTCCCCTCCTTCTGCCTGGTGGAAGGCAGGGGAGGGTGGAGGCTTGGAGGAGGGAAGGGGATCATCCACTCCTGGTAGGGCCTCTTCCTGCTGCCTTTGCCTCAGGGTATGGCTCCACCAATCTATTTCGCTTTCACATTCTCTAATGCTTCTTAACCTTTCTGCCTTCTCCCTCAGTTCCACCACCTGCCTGAGCAGATGGTTTATTTGGTCGTGCTGCACACAGGCGGTGTCTCCGGCTCCCTCTGATGCTGGTGACGGGCTCAGGCATTCACTGCAGCTGGAGACCCGCACGGCCACGGGCCTGTGCGGGAGCTTGGGCTGGGTTCCCACATTCTTCCTTGCAGTGGCTTTGGGCCGTTTTGTGGCCATGTTCTCCCCTTGAGCCGGGCGGTGACCATTCACTGCAGCCTGCTTCCCACACACCCTGAGCACATGCCCCTGCACACTGATGTTCCCCGACTTGCGCTCGCCCAGCTCATGCCCGGCTTTGTCACAGGGCTTCCAGCGGCCTGCCGTGTGACACGCTGCACCCTGTTCGCCCGCCTTTGCCGCGGTGATGCCCTGGGTGACGCCCGCTGGCTGCCCGCATGCCGGGCGCTCCGGGACCGTCCATTTGTGTTTACAGCCTGTTTAGAACTGCTGTGTGGTGTCCTCATTGTCCCCGCTGCCTCAGCAGCCTACCCCCGAGCTGCCGCTCCCAGCACGAGCTGGCCACTCTTCCCAGTTTTGAAAGCCCCAAAAAGAGCCCCTCGCTGGCCCTTTCTGCCTCGATCGCCTTCCGTGGTGCGGACTTACCTGCACTGGAGCTGGTCTCCTCGGCGAGAGACTTGGCCTCATACATGAAGCAAGTATAAAATTTTGTACGTGCATGTATATATGCAGATTGTTTCTTCTACTAAATGTGCAAATAAGTCTACAAAAATGAGAATATTCTCACTGAGCTTCTATACAAAAAGAACTGCTGCGTTGTTTGCGTAGATTGTCTCGACACTAAGTGTGTTAGGTGGCTGGCTTCAGTTGAGCTCAGGTTTAGGTTAGGAGGTTTTTTACAGGGTCATTTGGAATATTGTGTATTATGTTGATTCTTAAAATTTGGATTGCTTTCTATCTGTATTATTTAATTATTTATATTTTTTATATGTACTTATATATTTAAACTCTGTGCAACAGTAGAATTGGTGTAAGTCAACTTAAAACATTATTTTGTCCTTCTGTGTAGGGTAGTTACATATTATATTCTCCTTTTCTTTATGAAATGTATCCTGTGTACTTCTCTGGCAATATGAGTGTGGTATTACGTGAAGAGTTGTACTTAAAAACATAAACCAAGTTGTTGCTACACAATTAGGAAGTCTTGCATTATTTGATCACCAGTTCCCCAGAGGATTCTATCCAGCACACTGGCAGGGTTTCCATGGAAACAACAACCCTGTTAAAGCCTCCAAGAAGACCTGTCTTCCTCCAGTTTCTCCCCTTTACACAGGGGTTTTTTTTTGGCTAGTTTGTATTGTGCATAAGCATTTCATTTCAAACGGTGCAATAAATGGAAGAATTTAATCCCCTCATTAAATGGAATATAACACTTTCCATAATAAGCTCTGAAATTCTGTGGAGCAACTGTTCTGTCCTTGTGCTGCTGTCCTAATTTTAACAGTTTTGCATTAGGGCAAATATGGCTATTTGTTTACAAGTTAGCCACATTATTTGTGAGTTAAGATTTAAGATACATGTGAGACACACCTCAAATAATGTGAACAATTAAGCAGCAAATAGATTGCTTAGGAAGGCTGTAGAATCTCCGTTATTTCCTGGGGTTTTTTTTTGCTTTTTTTTTTCCTCAGAAATATGTGAGATTAGTGTTGGGTTTTTTTTTTATAGTTTAAAACCTTTTTTTTACTTCCTAATGGAAGCATCTACCCATTTTTAGGTTGTAGACTTCCTTTTCTCAGTTATTGTCTTAAGAGTAGACTCATTGTTCCATGAATGAAAAATAAAAACCCACTGATGATTAATTTCTCATTATTATTCTTAAAAACATAGTTATCAACTTCTTTGTTATGTAGGGATTTTTTGTCTGGTTTTAGTAAGTCAATGCCTTTTCAAAAAGTTCAGATTTATGGTTCTGAGATATAAGTTCATTCTGGACAGATGATCTAAATATATATTAAACATTTTCAGTACTGTTTCAGCCCTATTCAGTATATTTAGAACTGTATTTGTAAATGCCAAGCCAGGTTAGGAGTTAAGATCATAATAAGATCTAAAGTTTAGATCCCTTTCAAGAACAGATTTTTTTGAATTTGACAGTTTGTGGCAAATTAACTTCCCAGTGGGTAGATGTGAAAGTAGTTATTTCAAAGTCCTCATTACCACCATGCTCACTAGCCTTGGCAGATCCAGAATTTGCAAATACATTCTTGCAAAGTGAGCGAATGGAGCCAAATTTATAAAAGATGTAAAGATAAGTAAAAGGTTTATAAGTATCCAAATGTGCAAAAAAGTAGCGTGTGCATTATTTCTTCTTGGCATAGTATTACTGCTATTAAAGACAGTAGGAACGAGTGAAAGCAGAATTAAGCTGTGTGAAAACCAAAGACTGGGGGTTAAGGGGGAAAAGTGACCAAGACTGCTATTTTTCTGTCATATTTGCTTTCTCTAGTGGCTTTAAAAAAAAGAAAAATACAAGTTCACTTCCATGGCATGTGACATACATCAGCTTACTAACTTGTTTTCTCCGTCTCTGAATTTCCATAATTCTTAAAGAGTACTAATACTCAGAGTGTTGGGTTTTTTCTTGGACTGAAATGTTTGCATTCAAACATTTCTGCTGGGCTCTGAGCTATGTGTACGCAATTGAGATGTTTGGTGGCAACAGCAGAGAAATCATACTTGCAAAAAAATATTGTTTAGCTGAGAAAACAATTTAATGAAAGATTCATTCAACAGGATAGCAGTAAATAAGTTGTTAAATCTGTCTTTGTAATGGAAATTAAGCTGTGTTATGTCAGTAATAGAAGCATCATATTTTGCTGCATGTTTTTAAAAAAAAGGGCTTAAGGAAATCTGCTTTTTTTTTGCATGACTTTTTCCATTTCTCAAATGTGCCTTCTCGTGTTAATTCATTTTCATATTATGGGACTAATTCACATAACCACTTCATAATATTTTTAATTCATTTTATGATGGTTCTTAAAATGTTTAGAAGTTAGTAAGGCTGTTTAATGACCAAAGATTTAAAAAGCTTTCTGTAAGATCAACTTTAGTGAAGCTACAAATTGGAGTGGTGTTTAGCTGCATTTGGAGTAGGCAGGATGTGAGGGATTCCTTCAGCTGTCTTCAATATAGAAGTCTACATGTTGATTAGTTGTCTGGACTATATTTAAGGCCACAAAGGAGAATAAAACACTTATGGTCTATCTAACGTACACTGCTAAAATAGATCATAGAATCATGACATCTTGTATGTGGAAGGGGCTTCTGGAGGTCCCTAGTCTAACCTTCTGCTCAAAGCAAGGTCAACTACAAGAAGTTGACTGGGGCCATGTCTAGATGAGTTTTGAATATCTCCAAGGATGGAGACTCCAGACTGTCTCTGGGCCTCTGTTCCAGTGTCTGACCTCGTTCATGGAAAATTTATTTTTCCTAATATTGAATCAGAATTTCTGACATTCCAGCTTGTATTCATTCTCTCTTGTCCTTTCACTGTGCACTTTTTAGCACTCTGTACTTTCCCATTAGGTAGCTGAAGACAACAGTAAGATCTCCCCCAAATCTTCTATTCTCCAACCTGAACAGACCCAGTTCTTTCAGCTTGTCCTCATGTCATGTGCTCCAGACCCCAAATCACCTTCGCAGCCCGTTACTTGACTCAGTCCAGTATGCCTATATCTTTCCCATACTGTACTTTTAAATCAGATATGGTGCACCTTAAAAGTGCCTACTTGTCATAAAGGATTATGAAAAGAGCCTAAGGTGACTAGCTCAAATACAGAGGTCTACTATGTATGTATAGCTAAAGTTAGGTGAGATATCTAGTTCCATATGTTAAGCGGATTCTGCAAATGCAAAGGGAAAGAAACTACTGGAAAAATCTATCTCAAAGTACCAGATTATGAATAAGTAGAAGCATAAGAGAAGACAAGAGATAGTAGGTGAGAAGATTCTGAGAGGTGGAACAGACAATTTTGACACTGCTAATGGGAAAAAACCCACAACTCAAAGATGGGACAGAAGATAAAATAATACTTAAAAAAATACAGTGATCATAGGATATTGATAAAAGGGCCAAAAGAGAAGGTCAAAGCTCAGGTACTGATGGGGGTATGGAGAAGGTATACAAAAAGAAATAAATATATACAACTGTAAAAACATCCTAAGTTTTTCCAGAGCAACGGCTACTTGTATGTTTCCTTGCATTTATATGAATGTTTTGAAATAAAAACAAACATTTGAATATGAACTGTATAAGTCTAGATTTCCTTTTCTCTTTTTCCCTGTCAAAAATGTATGGTCATATTGAAAGGTTGCTGCTTTTCATTTGCTACAACCATTGTAGTTTGTTCTGCCAAAACCAGTACATTCCACTTGCTGAATTTAGTCAAAGATTTTCACTGTTGCAAGAAGAAGAACATGAAAATTATCTTGTTCATAAACTAACAGACTGATTGGCAAGCAGTCAAATTGCGTCAGAGAAGCTTGTAAGGATTTGTTGATTACAGCATAGTACGTTCATAAAAAGAATGTAAAAAATCCAGCAAGATAAACTTCATAAATCTGTTGCATTTTTAATGAACAAATATTATATATTTGCTAGAAAAGTCTAAATAATCTTATAAATTTTTCATGTGTCCTTCAAATAATATTCATAAATATAAAGCAAAAGTACTGAGTATATTATTTATATATAATATTATATAAATGCATTTAATATTTATTTATAAAATACATAAATATATACTTATATAAAAACTATAATGGAGTGACTTTCTATATGTATCCATGAGCTTGTGATTAATTTTTTTTTGAGGTAATCTAGTACACTCATAATTTTGAAGTGGTATGCCACAGGCTGAGAACCACACTTAAGTTTAGAATATGAGAAAAAATTATTTTTCAACTTTTGAAATATAAAGTAAGACACACTCTATTCAGCCACAGCTCTAGTCCTTCAAAAACAAGCAAACAAAAAAGCATGGTAAAAGTCCTTATTTTCTGTGGTGGTCGCTGGCTGTAGCACAAACAAGTAATAAAAATATCAAGCAGTAGAACTTACACATCTTGGCTCTGTGGTGCTTTCCCTTCTGTGGATTTTCAGTGCCCAGTTGTATGATTGTATTCACACTTCAGTATTTTCTGCAGTAGGAGCAGTAATTTATCTCTGTCTAGCTGCCTGTTTTCATGAAAATCTTAGCAATGTATTTCAAAATGTGTCTTTACTGCAGAATTTGATTAGTTAGGCTGTAGATTCAAAAGCTGCTGGAGTGGGAAGAAGCCAAGCTGAAATTCTTAGTGTTTGTATAATCAATTCAGCATTGAGTTTCAACAATGCAGTCCTGGGCGTCTCTTGCATTTTGCTACATAAGTAATCATATGTGCTATGTTCTCCAAAGTATAATATTTAATTTATATGACAATAATTTATGCTGTTGTTGAATTATTTAACTTTCAGGTAGTCTGCGTTGTAATGTAAGGAATGTGTTTTTCTTTGATTCTAACTGTTACACTAACATCATGATGAAAATAACACGTTACGCATTTTATTACTGTATTATTACATTGTGTGCATTGAGAATTGTCACTTAATGCAAATATTCTGGCAGCCAATGAATTGTATGACTTTTCTCAGCCATGGTTTGGGTTTTTTTTTGTTGATTTTCTTTGCTGTTCCTTCACTGAAGATGCTCAGACACATAACTGGAATTTGCATTCTGTCAGCATTGATACTAAAACCCAATTCATTTTAGAATTAATCCTTTAAAATTCTTTTGATGTGAAATTTAGCATGCTGACCTAGGGGTTTTTTCCTCATATACTTCTAAATACTTTTACTCAGTAAAAATCTTGCTTTAGTAAATCCTGTGTAATGTCATTGGTCCAGATGGAATTGCAAAATCTATCTGTCAGTACACATACCATCCCATCATCTACATAAGCAATATGATCTAGCAAGTATTGGATGAGAAGTGTTGTAACTGAATATATAAATATGTCCACTTGTATATATCAGGGAGTTAGAGTTTATTGGCATGGAGTATTTAGAAAACTGACAAGTCAAACCAGTTTTAAAACTTTAAACTGAATTTCATTAAATCCACGTATTAACAGCACACTTTGTGCAGTTAGTTCTTACGTATTATTAGTTAACATCATTATTTATACAAAACTGTTAGTCTTGAAAACATATCCTTGCCAGTCATTCTCATGTAATGGGCAGGACATTGCTTTGTAGTTACTTGTGCTTATCTTATCTTTCAACTTTTTTACTTGGATGCCTCCTACGTGCAACTACAAACAACTTTTCTCCTTTAGTGATAACATTGCTTACATACTTCTCAAAAATGCTTATGTATTGTGTCTCTCTGTGGCATCACAACATCACAAAAAAGCTTTTGCACTACTGGTTATGCTATTACATTGGCTAAATTGTTTCGGTGCACTTATATTGGGGTTCAAGGTAAGCAAATATTAATTACATTCCAGTTAATGCACTTTTAATTTATACGTGTCATAGACCTCTGCTCTAGCTCCAGGAGTTGGACGGAAAAAATTAAAAAAGGAATTCTGACTTTCTGTCTGATGAAGTTGGTGATAGTGAGTTAAGATGTCCATATTCATTGCCTTTTGATATTTCTTTTACCTAACCACTTCAATAGGATGATTCAATTGTATTCTGATATTGCATTTTCAACATGCTACAAATAAACAGTGATAGATTATCACATATGATAGCAGGATAATGTAAATCCTGATTTGAATTACCTTTATCAGGTGAGCACTTTTGTAGCAACAATATATATTCAGCTTTTTTAATACCTTGAAAAGATTTTAAACTTAATAAGAAAGAAGATACTTCACAAAGTTTTATAAAATTGAATAGTTTTGTGTCTTGTATTTTGAAATATTATAGCCCTTCAATGTGAGGAGTACTTTATGTCTGCAATTCGAACTAAAAACAATGTGAGCTGGAGGTACAAAACTTTTTACCTGGTGTACTGCATTCAGATGGCATGGAGTAAATTTGCGTCATAGCAACCCCTAAGATGTCTGTTTTAGATTTGTGACCAAATCAGTGTGGATAAATATTATAGCTATTGCTGAACAGTGCTTACACAGTATCAAGGCCTCAATCTCTCTTTCTCACTGACTCTACTTCCCCCAGCTATTATGCTGGGGGTGGACAAGAGGCTGGGAGAAGACACAGCTGGGACATCTGACCCCAGCTGACCAAAGAGCTATTCCACACCATACAATGTCACGCTGAGTAATAACACTGTGGGGGAGGGCTTCAGAGTAGCTATTGCTCTAGGACTGACTTGGCACTGGATGGTAAGCTACATCACTTGATTTTTGTTTGTCAGGGTTTTTTTTTCCTTCCCTTTCCTCTTGCCACCTTCACTTATTAAACTGTCTTTCAACCCACAAGCTTTCTCACTTATGCCCTTCCAGTCCTCTCCCCTATCCCACTGGTGGCAAGTGAGCAAGTGACTAGGTGAGGACTGACCTGCCAGCTGGGGTCAGCCCACCACACCTGGCTAGGTTAGAGAAAGTTTGGAATCTGAAGTTTTTAATGAAGTAGTCTGTAAAGCTCATTTTACTTAAAAGGTGCAAATTAAAGCCTGAGATGTATATGGCCATCAATGTCAGAAGTACATGTACCGGCAGCATGTGTAGCACATATCCTGTTCAACAGGGGAATACAGGGGAATAAAGGATCAATATGGCAATAAAGAGAAGCTTATTCATAATTCAGAATTTCTTTCTGTGTTTTCTCAGGAAGGTGGTTTACTATCATAGAATCATAGAACGGTTTAGATTGGAAGGGACCTTGAAGATCATCTAGTGCCAACACCCCTGCCATGGGCAGGGACACCACCCACCAGGTTGCTCAAAGCCCCATCCAGCCTGGCCTTAAACACCTCCAGGGATGAAGCTTCCACAACTTCACCGGGCATCCTTTTCCAGTGCCTCACCACCCTCACACTGAAAAATTTCTTCCTAATATCTAATCTAAATCTACCATCTTCCAGTTTGAAGCCATTCCCCCTCATCCTATCACTACACTCCCTCATAAAGACGTTCCTCCCCATCTTTCCTGTAAGCCCCCTTAAAGTACTGGAAGGCTGCTATAAAGTCTCTCTGGAGCCTTCTCTTCTCCAGGCTGAACAACCCCAACTCTCTCAGCCTGTCCACATAGGAGAGGTGCTCCAGCCTTCTGATCATCTTTGTGGCCCTCCTCTGGACCTGCTCCAACAGGTCCATGTCCTTCTTATGTTGGGGGCTCCAGAGCTGGACACTGTACTCCAAGTGGGGTCTCATGAGAGCAGAGGGGCAGAATCATCTCCCTTGACCTGCTGGCTGCACTTCTGATGCAGCCCAGGATATGGTTGGCTTTCTGGGCTGCAAGTGCACATTGCCAGCTCATGTTGAGCTTTTCATCAACCGACACCCCCAAGTTCTTCTCCTCACGGCTGCTGTCAATCTGTTCTCCACCCAGCCTGTATTTGTGCTTGGGATTGCCTTGACCAAGGTGTAGGACCTTGCATTTGGCCTTGAACTTCATGAGGTTTGCACAGGCCCACCTCTCAATCCTGTCCAGGTCCCTCTGGATCGTTTCCCTCCCCTCCAGCATGTCTACCTTCCCACACAGCTTGGAGTCATTGGCAAACTTGCTGAGGGTGCACTCAATCCCACTGTCCATGTCACCAACAAAGATGTTGAACAGCACCCATCCCAGTACCAACCCCTGAGCAACACCACTATAAGATCTGTCATCAGGGACTTCAGAATTTTAATTCTGAAATTGATGCCTTTCTCGGTACTTGCTCTTCAACTCACCTCTGTTTCAGTATGGGAAGCACTTGTAACAACTGTAGCCATCCAGTTCCATACAGAGTGCCGTGACCCTTAATATCAATAAAAGCATTGCAACATCCTCATTTGAAAGCAGCATTGGAAAGACATAAGTTCATTTTTAGTTATGATTAGCTCAGTTCTGCTATCGCTGCTTTTTTCACAAGGTCATTATTACGTGTTTTGGCATATATTTAAGTGCTGGTAAATGAAATTTTGTAATTTTTAGTGACTGCTAACAAACTACTGAAAATAAAAGATAAACACTTGGACCATGATCCAATTATTTTCTAAGTTTGAAGTAAAGTAGTAAAATGGACACCAAGCTGGGATTTTAGGTTGACATGCACTGAAATTTTCCAGGAAAAATTCTATAATTATTTTGGGCACGTATCTTTGATGCTTTGGATTCCTATCATAAACCAGAATGACTCTGAAGGTGCTATTGCTACCTGTTGAGTAAATGATGTGTGAAATAAAGAGGATTTATATTGTGGGTCTTAGCGGCTCTAAAGGAATGGCTCTTAAAGGAAACTTTATGTATAATTTTTTTATTATGCTCAAGGGAAAAAGTGCAGAGATAGAAAGAACGTGTGTGCATGTGCGTGTATTCACTGTGCAATTTGTCATCAGGAGAAAGGAATATCATAAAATGCAACTTGCCAGAGCTCAATCTTTTAACCAGAACAGAGCAATAGTTGTGTCAGGTTGAAGCTTTTATTTTACGCGCACTGACATACACTGTGATCACCACTCCAGAAAGGATGGTAGTTAAGCCCAGGGAAGGCAATACACACTCCAGCCAGTCTCTGTGCTGGTGCTCACGTGCAGCAGCTTGGCTTCAACACAGAGCAGTTCCACCATGGGCACTTTGCTTCTATGTGATTTCATACGGCTGTGTTCAAATATTTCCATCAGACCTCTACAGACAAGGGTCCTTGTAGTGAATCACATCAGTTCACAATGACCCATACTGTAAACCTTTCCACCAATTTCTGGTATTGTTCTCCTGATAGCTGTTGATCTGTGGCTAGTGCCAAGGCATGTTATGCTCAATTATTCTTTATACTATCCTGTTTGCTATGGCTTGCAACAGTCTGCACTGTACTCAGCTCTTGACCTAGGTGAGGGCATAATATTCCCATGTCAGAATCACAGAAACAGACAGTGGCTGAGGCTGGAAAGCACCTCTGGATCAAAGTCCCCTGATCAAAGCAAGGCCACCTGGAGTGGAGTGCTCAGGACCATCTATGCTGGTTTTGGCTGGGATAGAGTTAATTTTGTTCATAGTAGCTAGTATGAGGCTGTTTTGGATTTTTGCCAAAGACAGTGTTGATAATGCAGAGATGTTTTTGTTATTTCTGAGTAATGGTTACACAGAGTCAAGGCCTTTTCTGCTTCTCACACCAGCCCACCAGTGAGTAGGCTGGGGGTGCACAAGAAGTTGGGAGGGGACACAGCTGAGACAGCTGACCCCAACTGACCAAAGGGATATTCCACGCCATATGACATCACACTCAACATATAAAGCTGGGGGAAGAAGGAAGGGGGGGGCGTTTGGAGTGACAGCATTTGTCTCCCCAAGTAACCATTATGCATGATGGAGCCCTGCTTTCCCGGGGGTGGCTCAACACCTGCCTGCTGATGGGAAGCAGTGAATTAATTCCTTGGTTTGCTTTGCTTGTGTGTGCGACCATGGCTTTTGCTTTACTTATTAACCTGTCTTTATCTCAGTCCACGAGTTTTCTCACTTATACTCATCTGGTTCTCTCCCCCACCCCAGCCAGTGGGAATGAGCCAGCAGCTGTGTAGTCCTCAGTTGCCAGCTGGGGTTAAACCTTGACACCATGTCCAATTGGGTTTTGAGTATCTGTAGAGATAGAGATTCCACAGCCTCCCTGGACAACCTGTTTGAGTGTTCAACCTTACAGTAGGGAAAAAAAAAATGAATCTTATGTTTAAACTGTATTTCTTCTATTTCAGCTTGTGCCAAATTTGTTCTTACCCTTTCAGTTGATACCACTGGGAAGAGCCTGGTTTCATCTTCTTTACTCCCCGATCAAGTATTTATGCACATTGATAAGGTCCTCCTTGAACCTTCTCTACCCCAGGTTGAACAGTCCCAGTTCTCTCAGATTGTCCTTATATGTTGGGTGCTCCAGTCCCTTAATCATCTTTGTGGATCTTTGCTGGACTCTCTCCATTCTGTCCATGTGTCTTGCACTCGGGAGCCCAGCACTGGACACAGTACTCCAGTTGCGAGACAACTGGCCCCTACCTGGACTTTATGTTGCGTCATGCACTTCACCACCCTTTGAGCCCAGCTGTTTAGTCAGTTTTCAATACACCTCACTGCCTATCCATTCCATACTTTATCAGTTTGTCTATGAGGCTGTTAGGCAGGACGTTGTTAAAAGCTTTGCTAAAGTGAAGGTAATACACGTGGCTCTCCCCTCATCTACCATGTCAGTAAAATAATTGTAGATGGCTATCTCATAGGCTCAGTATTTCTCCTTACCTTAACGAATCATGGTTGACTACTTCCGATCACATTTTTGTCTTTCATATGTTTCAAAATGGTTTCCAGAATGATTGGTTCTGTTACCTTCCCAGTGACCAAGGTGAGGCTCAACAGCCTCTAGCTGCCTGAATACCTCTTCTTGTTCTTCTTAAAGATAGAAGGGTCTTGTACTTTCTTCCAGTCCCCAGGAACCTTCCCAGTGTCACCATCACCTTTCAGTGATAATTGACAATGGCATCACAGTGACACTGGCCAGCTCATGAGTGCATCCCTCCAGATACTGTGGACTTACATATGCCCAGTTTGTTTAAACGTTCCCTAGATTGATCCTCCACAACCGAGGTTAATTCTTGCTTGCTCCAAACTTTCCTACTGGTCTGGAATTCCTGAAGGCAAGTATTACTGAGGCGAAAAAAAACAATGAGTGCTTTGGCTTTCCATGCCCTTTGTCACAAAGACACACCCCCCCCATTAGCAGAAGGCTCACATTTTCCCCAGTCTTCCTTTTGCTGCTGATATACTTGTAAAAGGTATAACACACCTATGTTTGGAATTTGTCATCAGTGCACTGTATCAAACCTGTGCATTGCTTGTGATTTCTGTGTTTTCCCTCCAGCAGATATCAGGGTGGTGCAAGTCCCTAAGTGGACCAGAGTCTGCAATTCTGAGGCTTCTTCCAGTTGTTTGAAGAAGGCCTCATCTACTTCTTCCCCCATCATCTCCCCCCTGTCATTTGTACTTTAAAGCTGTGCTCACCAGGCTGGCCAGCCTGTTGGCAAAGATGTTTTTGCCTCACCTCTTGGATCCCATCTCTTCCAAGAAGTTCTCAATCCTAAGAGATGGTCCATTGCCATAAAAGCTGAAGGCCCATTGGCCACATATGCTGTGTAACCACTTATTGATCAACAGAATCTCTTCACTCCTTCTCACACACTTTCCCCTTACTGGCAGGGCTGAGGAAAGAAACACCTGAGCCCCCACTCAGCCCTTGAGCCTCACCCCAGGGTTGTGTAGCCATGCTTGATATTTTCCAGGTCTCCCCTCACAGTATTAGTGCCCACACAGAAAAGCAGCAGGGTCCACAGGCCAGAAAAGCCTCAGCAATGTCTGGGATCTGAGCCCCTGACAAGCACCAAACCTCCCTTGATGACAGGTTGGCAGGTGGAGGCCTCCATCCCCTGCAACAGGGAGTCTCCCACTGCTGTCACTTGCCACTTCCTTCTGGTTCTGCTGCAGAGCTCAGGCTCAGCTGGCTCAAGTCCTTTGTTGGACTCAGGTACCAGTCCCTCATCTTCTACCAGGACATTGACCTACTCTGTAGCTGCACAGCTGCAGGAGGAGCAGGAGCTGTCCTCCTTGTGTCAGAAGTCACAAGCTTCCAGCCTTGATCACCATGGAGTCTCCATTTTATGTGATACTAAAAAGGTAATGGTAGCAGCAAATTTAATGAGGTTTCTTTGCATTCATTAGGTGATTTGGACTATTATCTACCATTAAATCACTAATCAGATGAAAAATAGTTTCTTGTCTGCATATACATTGTGTGCTCCTTTTCACCCACAAGAAGGTTTTCAGTGTAACAATAAAACCATTCGGTGGTAGGCAGAGGCAGTTGAATACAGGAAGGAGATATATTCAACTTATACTTGAAAAACTTCTTTGTACATCCCTCAAGCAGAACACTGAAACTCATTTCTAGATGCTTCTGTGGTGTAAAAATCTTTTCCTTCAAGTTCTGATTTTAGTTTTCCAAATTTGAATGTGTCTGTGAACTTTTCAAATGCAAGCAGACTTAAATTAAGTTTGATAAAATTTGGCAAACAAGATAACAGAGCTGCCAAAGCAGTCATCGTAAATTGGCTGAGAAAATGTCTTCAGAGGAGGTTAAGTCCTGTTTCTCTCTTCTGGTGAAGCAGTAGTCAGATCACATTCAGGAGCGCTGAATTTTAACGTCTCTGAAAAATTAGGCAACTACAGAAATCTTGACTCTGAAATCTTGGAAACGTTTTGTCATCCTTGGGCATTTTGTGTTGGGATAAAACGCAGATTCTTTTAAATACATGATATTGCAGGAGTAAAGAGATCACAAATATGCCACAGAAATTGTGCTTCCTGCTTTGCATGGTGCTCGGTAAGAAACACGCTGTTGTTTAGCTGTTTTATGAACCTGAGCATATGGAATTGTGAGTTTTAGAAAGATATTTTGATGGGCATTTGCATTTTGCTTCAGTTCATAACGGGAAATCATTTTAAACTACATGCTCCTTGTAATCCAGTTGTCATGAGGCCAGAAGGTTCAAAGGACTAACAATGAAAATTATGACAGACTCTTATTCCACTTAGGTCCTATACTGAATGTAATGTAGAAAATTAGTAAGAGTTGATTGCGAAGTGGTCTACAAAAGAAGAGATTCAAGTGGTTTCATTCCAAAATTTTTATAGCAAAGGTAAAAATGATTAAAGATGTATACATTGCAATCCTTTCTCCATTGGATTGTGTAAAAGTCAACGCATTTGTTCTGAGGAAAAAATACAACTTTAAACATCAGGCCAAGAGAGTTGAAAATAAAACGGAGGGAAGTATTCATTTCCCCCCCCCTGATCTTGCTCTAGATATTCTACTAGTTTACGTGCAGGGAAGTTTTAAAAAAAGTAAGTTAATTCAGACAACAGAAGTTGCTCTTTTTCGATTTTGAATTTGTTTCGTTGTTGTTGTTCTTTCCTATCTCTCAGCTATCAGAGAAATGATAGGGGAACTTGTTTTGGGACCCAGGGAGGTTATCAAACCAACCACACCTCTCAAATCTGACATGAAAGGCAGATATATTTGCTTAGCATCTTGTTCACCGCACCTTTGAAAATTTCCAAGTACGGAAGTTCCACAGCCTCTCCAGGTAACCTGATATCACAATCAACCTCTCAAACTGCAAATTATTTTTTTTTGTTGTTCCTGATGTCTAAATGATAAAATCATAGAATCCCTGGGGCTGGAAAAGACCTTTAAGATCAAGTCCAACTGTTATCTAACTCTGCAGGGCCCACTTCTAAACCACGTCCCTGAGCACCGTATCTAGACAACTTTTAAATACATCCAAAGACAGCAATTCAACCACTTCCCTGGGCAGCCTGTTCCAGTCTTTGATAACCCTTTCAGTGTAGTTTTTCCTAATGTCTAACCTAAACCTCCCCTGGCACAACTTGACACCATTTCTTCTTGTCCTATCAGCTGTTACTTGTGAGAAGAGAGCAACATCCACCTCTCTACAACCTCCTTTCAGGTAGTTGTAGAGAGCGATAAGGTCTCCCCTCAGCCTCCTTTTCTTCAGACTAAACAACCCCAAGTCCCTCAGCCGCTCCTCCTAAGACTTATTCTCAAGACCCTTCACGAGCTTCGTTGCCCTTCTCTGGACCCTCTCCAGCACCTCAATGTCCTTCTTATACTGCAGTGCCCAAAATTAAAAACAGTACTCAAGGTGCGGCCTCGCCAGTGCTGAGTACAGTGGGACAATCACTTATCTAGTCCTGCTGGCTACACTATTCCGGATACTTGCCAGGATGCTGTTGACCTTCTTGACCACCTGGGAACACTGCTGGCTTATGCTCAGATGGCTGTCAATCAACACCTCCAGGTGCTTTTCTGCCAGGCAGCTTTTCGGCCACTCCTCCCCAGGACTGTAGCGTTGCCTGGGGTTGTTGTGGCCCAAGTGCAGGACTCAGACTATTGGACTCAGCCCACCAATACAGCCTATCCAGGTCCCCCTGAAGAGCCCTCCAACATTCAAGCAGAACAACACTCCCACCCAACTTGGTGTCGTCTGCAAACTTACTGAGGATGGTCTCAATCTCCTTGTCAAGATCGTTAATAAAGATATTAAATAGAACTGGCCCCAACACTGAGCCCTGTGGAACACCACTAGTGACCAGCCACCAACTGGATTTAACTCTATTCACAACCACTCTCTGGGCACAGCCATTCAGCCAGTGTTTGATCCAACAGAGTGTATGCCTGTCCAAGGCTTGGCTAGACATTTTTTTCATGAGAATGCTCTGGGAACAGTATCAAAGGTTTGACTGAAGTCTAGGTAAATAACATCCACAGCCTTTCCCTTGTCCATCAAGCGAGTCACCTTGTCATAGAAGGAGATCAGGTTCGTTAAGCAGGACCTGTCCTTCATGAAGCCGTGTTGACTGGGCCTGATCATCTGGTAGTCCTCTAAATAGTATGTAATGGCACTCAAGATGATCTGCTCCATAACCTTCCCCAGCACCGAGGTCGGACTGACAGAGAGTCCCCTGGATCCTCTTTCCAGCCGTTCTTGTAGACGGGCATCATGTCTGCTAATCTCCAGTCCATTGGGACCTCCCCGGTTAGCTAGGACTACTGATAAATTATGAAGAGTGGTCTGGTGATCACATCATCCAACTCCTTCAGCATTCTTGGGTGTAACCCATCTGGGCCCCATAGACCTGTGTATGTCTAGGTAGTGCAGCAGGTCACTAACCATTTCCTCTTGGATTATGGAGGTCTCATTCTCTTCCCCACCCCTGTCTTCCAGCTCAAGGTGCTGGGGACCCAGTAAACAGCTAGTCCTGCTATTAAAGACTGAGGCAAAGATGGCATTAAGTACCTCAGCCTTTTCCTCATCCTTAGTCGCTGTGTTTTCTTAGTCCTGTGGACAATCCTCATATTGACTACAGGGAAAGATTTCAGATTTTACTCTTATCTCTAAATCCAAAGGAATTATAAAGTGATTGTTCATCGCTTAAGTATCTCTTTTAGGTAAATGCATGATCTCAACCCAAGATAGTAAGATTGTATGAAGGCACGTGTCTGTCTTGGCTAAGTCTGATTCTTTTTTTTTTTTTTTTGCTTTTGCATACCTTAGTTGTTGTTGCTTTGATGCCTTCTTTTGAAGTAAGTCACACAGGAATAACTCATAAGATTTTAGAGTTGTCAGGTGATAACTCTTACTTAAGGTTAAAATATGTCCATCATACAGTTTTGTCAAGTATTTCTGTCTATTATATATTCAGGGATTTTTAAGAAATGATAAATTTTTCTAACGGGTACCTGCCAACTTAACTGTAAATTGATTTTTTAGGCTACAATATAAATTCTGCAAAATTCTAATAAGGTATGTTTAATAAATGAATTTAAAACTGTAAAATTAGGAACATGATGTACTGATAATAAAATAGACATCAGTAATTTATGTGATACAAATCAAGAGATACCTAAAAGTCTTATGGAAGACTAAAAAAAGTTTTAAAGAAATTTCAGTTTTGATTTCATGCTACTGTTTCATTACAGCACTACCAAAAATATCTATACTTTTTTGGGTTTGATCAAAAAAAACTGATTTTTTCCCTGATCTAGCCAATTTGGTAATAGCTGTCAAAATAGAATTCAGAAATATGTAAATATTTATTGAAATATATGGGAAGCATAGCTTTTGAGATGGCAAGGAAGAACTTCAACTGGGGATGAAGCAATAACTCATTTTGAAACAATCTTTAAAAGCAGAAGTGACTTGTAGTAAAGAAATTCAAGGAAGAAATTTAAGCAACATTCGAATCTCTGAAATCCTATGTTTACAGACCTCTCTGGGCAAGCTGTTCCACTTCTTGATTGTTCTTATTGTGAAAAAGTTTCTGCTTATATCCACTATGACCCTCTTCAGGCCCATTGCCTCTCTTTCTCCATGCACCACTGCAAATAACTTGCCTCTGTTGTCTCAATAGCCTCCATGTAGGCACTGGGGGCTGTTGTTAGGACCCCTGAAGATGCTTCATCTCTGGACTGAACCAGCCTTGTTCCCTCAGCCTCCTCAGCACTCCAGTCCCAACAATGCTGGCTATCCCTTGCTGAATTCACTCCAGTTTGTCCATGTCTTGTCTTTCTTTTTTTTTTTGGTGGGGGAAGGGGAGGTCGTTGCGCAAAACTGTATGCTCCATTCTAGAAGCTGTCAAAACCAAAACTGTAATAGGATTTAAGACAAGATTTGAAAATAGATTTCCCCCTTCCAACATGACTGTGAAACCTACGTCCTTCCCTTCAGCCTGCTACCACTTCAAAAACTTTTAGTATTTTCTTGGATTGAAACAAACTCCTCAGAACTGGGGACATGGACAGTGGGATTGAGTGTACCCTCAGCAAGTTTGCAGATCACACCAAGCTGTGTGGGTGCAGCTGACATGCTGGAGGGAAGGGATGCCAACCAGAGGGACCCAGACAGGATTGAGAGGTGGGCCTGTGCAAACCTCATGAAGTTCAACAAGGCCAAGTGCAAGGTCCTACACCTTGGTCAAGGCAATCCCAAGCACAAATACAGGCTGGGTGGAGAACAGATTGACAGCAGCCGTGAGGAGAAGAACTTGGGGGTGTCGGTTGATGAAAAGCTCAACATGAGCTGGCAATGTGCACTTGCAGCCCAGAAAGCCAACCATATCCTGGGCTGCATCAGAAGTGCAGCCAGCAGGTCAAGGGAGATGACTCTGCCCCTCTGCTCTCATGAGACCCCACTTGGAGTACAGTGTCCAGCTCTGGAGCCCCCAACATAAGAAGGACATGGACCTGTTGGAGCAGGTCCAGAGGAGGGCCACAAAGATGATCAGAAGGCTGGAGCACCTCTCCTATGTGGACAGGCTGAGAGAGTTGGGCTTGTTCAGCCTGGAGAAGAGAAGGTTCCAAGGAGACCTTATAGAGGCTTTCCAGTACCTAAAAGGGGCCTACAGGAAAGATGGGGAGGGACTTTTTATGAGGGAGTGTAGTGATAAGATGAAGGGTAAGAGTTTTAAACTGAAAGAAATTCTTTACTGTGAGGGTGGTGAGGCACTGGAAAAGGATGCCCGGAGAAGTTGTGGATGGCCCATCCCAAGGTGTTCAAGGTCAGGTTGGATGGGGCTTTGGGCAAGTTGGTCTAGTGGGAGGTGTCTCTGCCCATGGCAGGGGTGTTGGAACTAGGTGATCTTTAAGGTCCCTTCCAACTCACACCATTCTATGATTCTATGACTCTATGACTCAGACAAGCTTTTATTTTCCACCCTGTGGTGTGGCTGTGTACTGTGAATTCCTAGATTATCTTCACTTGTGTGATGGGTTGGCCTTAGCTGGTTGCCACATGCTCACCAAGCTGCTCTCTCAGTCCCCCTCCTCAACAGGACAGCAAAAGAATGTAGATGGAAAAGCTCACGGGTTAAGGTAAAGACAAGGAGACCGCTTACCTATTACCATCATGGATAAAACAGATTCAACTTGGGGAAGACTGATTTAATTTATTACCAATTAAAAATAGGGTATGATAGTGAGAAACAAAGACAATATTAAAACACCTTTCCTCCACCCCCCATTCTTCCCAGGCTCTACTTCACACCTTCATTCCTGATTCTTCTACCTTATTCCCCTGGAGTGGCAAGAGGGAACAGGGAACAGGGATTTTCGTCAGTCCATAACACTTCTTCGTTGGTGCAGACTTCTTTTGGTGGTTCTTTCACATCCTACCTGCTGCACTCTTCATCTGAGAAGCTCTTGCCAGCTAAGAGCTGTAAGCTGGTCCCAAAGGAAATGCCAACTCTTCCTCCCTGCAGGCAATGTCAGATGACATTGGGTGCTGTGGCTAGGATAAGCCACTCAGCCTTCCTCCAGGCTGCACCACCACATCATTTTCACAGAACAGAAACAAACTTGTTTTACACAGTAAATTAATAACATAAATAAAATAAGTTCCACTTTAAATGCTTAGGTACTCATACATTCCTATTTTATACATTACAATGATCCTCTTTTTGTTAGAGCAATGTCTCAATTACAGGTGTATGAATAATTTCTTTGTATTTCAGAGGCGAAACTGCAAAACCGCAAAAGCACATGTAAAAATCAGCCGTCACTAAACTCATACTTTAATGTCATTTCCTTATTGAGAAAATAAAAAAAAATAGGAGGAGTTCCCTAATAATTTCTAAAATCTCAAATAATATGTTGTCAATCATCTCTCATGTTTGGCATGCTTGGCTTAAAGAAAAGACAAATTTTAAAGACAAAATTAGATTTCAAAACTATTGTAAAAAGCCTTGTGCTTTGCAGTTATTAAAAATAATTAAAAAGAAAAATAATTTATTTTCAAATTAGTGAATTGAAGTATTTACTTTTATGTCTGTTTTTCCTTTCCTTTGCCTGAACAATTAACTGAAGTAATTTCTGCTTTCCTCTGTATTCCATTTTTAATGAATTTACTCTTAAGCCCGCTGCCCCACAGCAACTCAAACAGTAAATATCAGGCTTGAGAAATATGAGATCTGAATTAATATCTTAATGCAGAACTGCTAAGTTTTATTGTTTCACAAAGGAACTAGAAACAGTTGGATCAGCAAGAAATCTTTTTAATTTCTTCTGTTTTGCTTACATAAGGAAGGCCTGTCCAAATATTTTCATTTAAAATACCTTGTTTTGTTTGTAAGCAATAAAAGCACCAATCCCTCCCCAGTGTTCATTTTTATGTGAGAAAAAGATGTATTTCATTCTCTTGCTGGAAAACAGCAGTAAAGGAGCAGCTGGCTGATGTACAGACTGGTTTACTTTGTTAAACACACTTGTGAGTTAATCCATCAAATTTCAGTTCTTAGTCTAGAAGAACAGAAAATTTTAAAAAATGGACTACATATGTACGTTTTTAACCAGAGAGCTTCTGATGTTTTCCAAATCTGTAGGTAAGAATTCCGCAGATTGCACACCTTTCATGTTTTTTTAATAAAACCCCTAAACTATTGGCTTTATGTGCCAAGATTTCTCCAATGTTAATATTTTTCATTCCTTCTTTATATATAAAATAATACATGAGGTCACTGCACAGTGTTTACTAGAAAATAGTTATTTTTCCTACCGGTAACCGTTCAGAAGATCTCAACTCACCTAAATCACACCCACAACATGACGTTTCCTTGTGGGAAAAGCAGCCAACTGAGGATCTTGCTGAACTTTAATTCATTGCCAGTTAACACAAACATTTAGTCACTGATTCAGGATCTGAGAAACAAAAGAAGACAAAAACACTTAGGGAAAAGACCTTTCCTCCCCCTTCGCCTGCGTCAACTTTGCTCCAGACCCCTCTTACCCCTCCTGGTCTCTGCTCCCCTTGCTCCCACCGCACCTCACCCTCAGCCCGCCAGCGAGGTGCGGTGTGGGGGAGGTGTGGGAGGTGGCAGCGCCTACTGGTTTCCTTTTTCCCTCATCCTGGTCTCCCACTCTTATCCTTCGTTTCTGCATGGGTTCCTCCAGGGACCTCACACCCTTCAGGACATCCCTTCTGCACAGTCTACGGTGTGTCCTCAAATGCACCTCTGTGTTTCTTTCTGTGTTCCCCTTCGTGCCTCCTCCCATGCTGCCTCCTGCCCACCCCGGCGGCTCCCCTGTGGCTCCCACTATGTCAGGTGGTGGGTCAGCCCCCTCGGTGGCATCGCTGCCTGGAATTGGCTGTGAACTGGCATGGGGCTGTCTGCGGCCTCCCCCCCCACCCCCCAGGTCACTCCTGCTGCTCCCCTGCCAATTTTGCCCAGTAATAGGCTCCAGGTAGGCACAAGCTGTGTGGGTGTTGGTAATGTTTTCCCCATGACATAGCTCATTTTTTGTGGTTCTGTCTCCAAAGAGGCAGGTTAGGAGGCAATTTATTCCATTTAACTTCTGCTAGAGCACCATTTAAGCTCCCGAGCTTCCTCACCTTTTTAGCTACAGATGCTATTATTTGATTTTTTTTGCTGGCTGTCAAAACTGTATAAATTTTACAGCTATACTGAGCATACATGTGCAAAGCGAAGGGATTTGAGGATGTGAATCATGTCAATTTATAGTCATCCTTGGGTTTATTTGGAATTTAAAATCTGTGAGTTTTACAAATTGCAACAAAAAGCCACGGAAAATGAGACTTCCATATGTCCTCAAGAAATGTTTTATGTCCCTTTTCTTAAAAGCTGGGTGAATTTTATGTAAGTTATTAATGACAAATCTTCTGCAAAGCTATCCTTAAAGATTTTCAGTTGATGGATGCTTTGCAATCATTTCATTTAAATTTCTGAAAGCTGCAAGGTTATTCTGTGGATAAATTGTGAGGAAAGGCTGACTTTTTTATTATTGCAGGTTTGTAGAAAAAGAAAACATAAATGTTTCTCAGAAATTATATGTACACTTATACATATTTTTCTCTATATTAATATATGAGTATACAAAATATATAAACAATATTATATAGTATATATAATTATCATCTAATATATTATTAAATATTATCTTTCATTATATATATCTTTCATTATATTTGGACTTTTTAGAATGTATCAGAATATTAAATGAAAATAAACTGTAACATGCACTGTACTACATGTGCTTCCTCTGTACTTTAAAGACCCATTCATTTATTCTCTGACTCTAAATATTAGATTATTGAGACTAAGTTAAACTAGTTCGATAACTACTTTTTCTTTAGTGGGGCAAAAGCACCATTGCCAAGAGGCTTGCTATCCTTGTGAGGAGGTCTTTAAACTAGGTTTATCCGGGTTGGTGACCAAAGGTTGCAGGTTTATCGGGGAACAGGGCGGGGGGAAGCATGCATGGGACACAGTGATGAGGGATTTTCTCGCCCTCTCTTTGAGAAAGTGGGGTGATCAGGGACACATCTCAAGTGCCTGTACACAAACACATGTAGCATGGGAAACTGGTGTTGTGCAACAGACACATCCAGGCTCTCCAGGAAAGGTGGGCAGGGAACAAAAGGAGTAAATGTAGTTGATGCAAAGGAGAGAGCAGAGGGAACTCTGCTAGAAAATGGCATTGTCTATGGAGCTTCTTACAGATATTTTTGTGACTGTCTATTAACCTACTACTGTGTTCATTTGCAAATTTCATAATCAGATTATTATACTGTAGACTTTAAAACTGGGCTTAAGTTTTTGAGGGGCTTTCCACTTCAGCCTATGTAGTTTCCTTTAGCTGCTTGTCTGTGGCACAATGAAGAAACTTAGTAAGAAAAACATTCTAGTTTGTGATTTATGAAAGCAGTATAGGATGTGGAGAAAAACGCAAAGCTGTAGTGTATATAATAGCATTGGATTAAACACTAGACAGGTGTGACATTGGAAATTTGTGAAAGTTGCTGGTGGATAAACCAGAAAATTCAGACTTGTAGAAAATTAAGTTCAAAATGTGTTATGAAGCTGCTTCTCAATGCTGTGCTCTGTAAAAGCAGTCTCAGTGCCTATAACGGGAAAAATACTAAGCATAAAATGCTTGTGTAGTAATAATATTCAAGTCAAGATAATTCTGAGCTTCATAAGAAAATAATTAAATAGTTCTATGTAATTGTTACAGACATATTTTAAAACATTCATAATGAACGCCTATTGAAAAATACCCCCCCCTCCCTAAACAGTGATTGGTGGGGCTGCTATTTAAGTGAGATTTTTAATTCATTTATTTTTTATTTAGAGCTAACCTCTGACAAACTTTTAGAAGTAACAAAAAGGAACAACATCCTTGAGAAAGAAACTACCTTCTGATTCAGAAATGTTTGTATAACTTAAGTCATAGCTAAAATAGTCTGCTGCCTTTTTAATAGACAATAATGTTTGCTTCCTTTGTCAAGTTACTGCCTGGAGAAGATAATCTCATTTTCTTTATCCTTTACTTTGAATATGAAGGTAATTGATTAAAAAGCTTAGTTAGATAATACTGGTTGAATTTTGTAAAAAAAAACATATTTTTTTTCTGTCAGAATTGAGATTACAGCTAAAGCATTGTGTTTTGGAAAAACACCAAAAAGTGCTGTCTGCATAATTAATTTCCATTTCCATTCTACTTTATTGCATCAAGTAATCATCAGCTGTTTCAGAAGGACATAAAAAACAATACCTTTCATTTAGAAACATCCGAAAATACTTAGAAGTATTCTTCACTTTCCACATAATTATTTTATTCATGTAAATTGTTAATTTATTTTTAATGTGTGGTAAATATGGGGTGATAGAGTAGAGAATGACATTTTTCAGGGTTCCTTTTTTCTTCAGTTGCCCATCAGAAATCCTAACAGTTAGATATCAATATTTAAGGCAGCGGTTCAGCCTCAAATAAAATTCTGTAGATGGTTAGAGTTTGTGTACACACAAGCATATGTGCGTGTGTTTGCTGAGCAGAAGCAGGTAAAGTAGTTTATCACCACACTGGAATCAGTAGTTAGTGTTATGTGTTTGTCTATATTAAATTCTGTTGAAGAGAACTGGAGTTTCTCAAAGAATTGATTACTTTCTGGTGTAAAGATCTTTCATGATCTTCAGATGAAAGGTAGTTTTTAATGTGTATATTTAAGAGCAATAATTAATATGACTGTAAAATGCTTAAATGGGTGTGATAGAGTGCTGATTCCTTTAGATTGCTCAGCTAATTTGTCTGAAATAAGACTGTATAAAATTTGAAAGAGCAGACAACATTATGTCTATGGTTGTACCTGAACTACATGGTGAAGTGTACGCCATGAATTTATTCATATAGTCTACATAGCTAAGATCAAGGTGTAGAGGGATTACTGCAGGTCCTTTCAGCTTTTTTGTGATGGGTTCCTTCAAAAGTGGCTTGCCTTGCTCAGAACATAGTGGCTATTGTAAATATTGTTTAAACTTGGAAAGTTGCTATACTCTTTTTTTTCACATTGTTTTCAAAAATAGAAAACACGTCGATTACACTGTGATGAGTTGAATTATGCACTTAAGTTTAACTGTTCGGTACACTATAAATATCTAGATAGATAAGAGGGCGTGATACTGTGTGTCAGATGATTAAAGCTTGATCTACCATGCAATCTCATTGAATTCTCATTGAAATCAATAAATTTGCATGGTCTGATAAATCACTGATAACATTTCCTCCCTTTGATCATCTGTCTTATTGAAAATTACAGTTCAATATTTACATAATATTACTGTGAATATCACTGAAACCTACAAGAATAAGCAGAAAATTAAATTTAAATAAGACCAACTAGAGAAATATATTTTCAAAATTTATTATGAAAAAGGAACAGTGAATAGCAAATGAGGAAGATGGTTAGAAAATCTAATGCAAAATATTATTAAATTAATTGTCACCAGAAATTACTTAGATGTATACTCATTTCACATTAATTTATTTATGGGCATTTAGCCATAATTTAAAAAAAGAAGAAAAGAAAAAAGCTGCCTGTATCTATGTATATAAATAAAAAACTGTCTATGTCTACAAAAAGCAAAATAAAATCCCCAAACCCTCAAAATCTTTGTACTCTCATAATCATCACTCACATCATAATATCAGTGATACTCCCTCTGCATAAAAGCCCTTATGCATATTCAACTATAGATCTTAATTTGAATTCATAATACCTTGAAAGCTTTTCTAAGCCAAGTCCCCACTTGCATATCACTTTGAAAAATCTTCCCCTTTCAGCATATGGTTAAGATCAGAGAAATATATTTGGAAAAATGACATCTTGGCAGTATGTGTATTTTTTGAATTTATGCCTTCATATCACATTTGCAAGTTTGTAGGTTAGATACATTTTCCCAGTACGTGGCAAAATAAATTTAATTTGAAAATATGGGTAGGAATTTTTAAAGTTGTTTTTTTTTTTTTAATGTCATCAATGTTATCTTTGTATTTGTAATTGCATAATGTCAGATTCTATCAAGTCTTAACTAAAGTATTGTCTTCTCACCGTTCTTGTGTTTTTCTTCATATCTGGTAACTGGAAATTAAAAAATAGGCACAGATACACAATTCTTTCAAGGTACTTGGGTGCTTAACTACTGTTTAGGTATTACATTTTGACTACACTGATTGTAGTTAGGCACTTAAATATCTTTGAGGACTCCTACTTCAGTGGTTTGACAGAGTTAACTCAGAAAGCTGTGGAAAGGCAGAGAAAGAGAGAGATTCTCAGGGCTCTGTACAGAAATCACTGCAAAGATTATCGTTCCTCTCCTTCTTCCTTGTTCACACGTCATTATTGGACATGTTGCAAGTGATGAAGATGGGCTAGTATTAGTCTTCATAAATGTTCTCTTACCAGTTACTCTTTTATTTGTAATGTTTCATAGCTGACATCTAAGCAATTGTGCTGTTCCAATGTGATAGAAATACAGGTGCTAAGAGAGGACTGCACAGAAACAATTATTACATTTTCTTTTATTTGTCAGGGTCTTATGCACTATGAAGTAAGTGGTAGAACTGCTGTCACCTTCAGTGTTTGTCAATTTACTTGAAGATCAAACCTTTTTTCCAGTAGCTTCACAATTTAAGTCACTTTCCATAGGGATTAATGTTTGTTAGCCTTCTCCCAGATGTGAACTTTTACCTACAAGGATCTGACTGCAAGAATAAATCACAACCAAATTATATCGTAGGTGGAAGACTACAGGAACACAGCACAGTAATTCTGTTATTTATTGTGCTAATGCTTGTATTACAGAAGCTAAAATGATATCTGGTGTGCTCTTGATTATATTTACAGCACTTAAATGTAGTTAGTATTAATTTTATTTGTAGCAAATTTACTACATGAATCAGAACAAAATACATGATGATTTGTCTGGGCCATTTTGCTGATGGTAGCAAAAGTACGTTTTGACAAAAATCTCTAAACAGATGTGGCTCAGAAATAGCGGACATGCTCATGGACACAGCTTGTGTTTTTCTACACAGTCACCCTATTTATTAAGTATAGGTAGAGTATAGAAACATTTTTAGTGAATAGTTTTTTATATTTCTAGGAACTAGGATAGGTTTCTCTGTAATTCATTTGTGAAAAGCAAAAAAAAAAAAAATCTGTAGTACAGTATTTTTCAAAAGCACTTCTATTTTTCAGTCTGAGAGAAAGGTATTCCAAAGTCTTTAGTCTTACCTGATACTCCTCAGTTAATTTGTTTCATGTGCTGAAAACCTATTTCACATGCTATTATTTGTCTTTCCAGTTTGCGTAAGCTTCAGTAATTTAGCTATGAAAATTTACCTATAAGAACTTTTTCAAATCAGTACTTGATAAAACATA
This sequence comes from Ibidorhyncha struthersii, assembly GCA_013398815.1. Classification (NCBI taxonomy): domain Eukaryota; kingdom Metazoa; phylum Chordata; class Aves; order Charadriiformes; family Charadriidae; genus Ibidorhyncha; species Ibidorhyncha struthersii. Next base: position 34,747 of record VZSZ01005002.1, on the reverse strand, counting down.
TTTCAAAATCATTGAACCAGTATGTTAATCATTGTTTTAATCGACATTTTACTTATGTGAACTAACAATTAAAAATTATTCTACCGATTGTCCTTAATGCATGAAACCAAAATTTAATTATTACCTTTTTTATATTTTTTTATTCCTTTCCTAGTAAAGGACCTAAACCTGTGATGAGGTTCCTCAGTTTTGTTGTATTTAATGGATGCTAAGTGCACTGGCTAATTAGTAAGATTAAAACCAAGAGATGTTTTTACTTCAGTTTTTCTATCTGGTCATAATAAATTAGCAGAATTTTTAAGAAACAAAGCCTGGTATTTTAAACGACTGTAATTAAGAGGTTTCTTACAGTCATTAAATTTTTTCTTTCTGTTAGAAGTGAGTCATTATGTGTGTCAGAATTCTTTAAAGCTTTTCTTTCTGTGATGTTGTACTCCTTAATTTTTATTTTTTTAGCCTTGTCATTAATTTTTCAGCAATATTGACTGTTTTTTCAGGCTCTAGGGCAAGTTTTATTCATGTTAGCACTCTAATTAAGCAGAAACAAGAACTGCTTTTCAGGTATGCTTCAAACATTTGGTTAATAAACTGAAAAGTAATGTGATACGATATTTCCCTCTAATAACATGGTATTTCCGTATACATTACTTGAAAGGTATCTCCATTTCTGAAAGTAATAGCACTACATTCACAATCAATCTTATTAGCTCACAGAAAAGAATTTGACATGAGAGACTCAAAAACAATTTGTGAGATAGTAAGCATATATGTATCATTAAGATAGAAGATGTACAACATCAGACATGTTCTTTTACTTTATCGAATGAAGTCTGTGAATCACTATTTGAGAATTGTTTTCTCATAGAATTAGTTCTGTCAGTGTTACAATTGATTTTGTAAATCTCCAATATTTATCAAGTTTATTCATCATAATGTTATGTTAGGACTGTATGTTAGGAAATAGAGCGTTATTGTGTCAGAGTCAAATACACTCTAACCAGGTTCTTTTAGATATGCCACATGTGGAAGATGTACTGTTTAACACCAAATTTGCTTATTTAAAGATAGTTGATTTTGCACAGGACTTCTAATTTAGCAGAGGGATACAAAATATACTGCATAACAACACAAATGTAGGTTACACTTGCCAAAATATATAGCAATTGCAATATACAGTTTTATCACAATACAAATGTGATTCCCATTATAGGTATCTATAATACACTCACCATCACAACACAGGGCATCCCCAGTCACTGGAAGGAATACGTGGGCCGAAGCCAGCCGGTTGCTCTCTTTGAAGTTCTATTGTTAGCTGTCTAGTTATACTAGTTGTATGTTGGGCTGAGCCAAATATTCACTCCCCCCATGCTGGTCCAGCTAACTCAGGGAGATTTTCACACTCTTAATGAACTCAGGAGAAACATTTCCACCATCAGTTAATCCGCTCAACTGTTGATAGCTGTTTATCTAAAACAAAGGCCACCCTCTGGTCCTCTTCATGTTGAATAAAAGTCAGATTCTTTACAACAGCTGTGCTTAGTCATACCCTGCATTATTCCATGAACTTTATGGACGCATCACCCTTGCCCATCTTGTCTGAGCCTTCTTCCATTTTAGGTGTTTATTGGTGTATTCACAACCACTAAATAACTGCTTGTGAGAACTAGCCAAATAATTTCACAATTATTCAGCTATCATGAACAATGTATTCCTATGGTCATATTTGAAATACTCAATCTATTAGAACTTACACCCATTAAAGGGATTGATGTAAGCATCACAAGTGAAAAAGTCTTGCATCTGACATTTGGTAAATCACCCATGAATGGCTTTGGTTTGAAAACTGAGCAGCCGTTTGAAAACTGGAAAAAGATTATTGGAGAACAAACCTAAACATCACTAGAAGTTCACTAAAATAAAATATGATAGTACAACTAGCATAAGATGGGTAGGATTCTCATGCTTCTTCTCTCAGCATAATGTGACTGCTGCACGTCATTGTCAGACTGCATATGATAGGGATTAAACTCAACTTGCTTTATGAAAAGATTTTTGTTAAAGCAAAAGGAAATAATGAAATTTTTGCATGCTCTTGAAGAATGAGTGAAACAATGCTAATCAAAATAATAAATAGTAGATTGTAGAAATGTGTGCTGACACTGGTATAACAATTTTAAAATAATTGAAATCTGATGCAATTGCTTGTTAACACCTTAACTATACAGCAGCATTCAAAGTTTAATATGTTAAAAAATGTAAGCAATTGTTGACATAAAAGGCAATAAACTTCTCAACAAGAAAGTATACGTTTCTAAGGGGTGATTTTAATGACATTTTCTTTTTTTTTTTTTTTTAACAGCTGAGGATGCATGTGGAGGAACTATGAGAGGATCCAGTGGTATCATCTCAAGCCCCAACTTTCCTAATGAATATCATAATAATGCAGATTGCACATGGACAATTGTGGCAGAGCCTGGTGATACTATCTCACTCATATTTACAGATTTCCAAATGGAAGAAAAATACGATTATTTGGAAGTAGAAGGTTCTGAACCACCTACAATATGGTAAGTCAGCTATTGCAATTTTAATGTGGTAAAAAAAAAAAGATGTTGATATGTGGAAGGATAAGTTTTGTTACTTTTCCTTTATCAATAGATAGTCTTGCTGAAAAAAAACAAACAACAGTAATGGTTGTTACTATGACATAAATGTTGATATTCTAGTTGTGGCTGTAAAATAATTTCCAAATGTATTCCAAGGATGTAACATGGAGATGAAAGGCACTGCAGACTCATTCATCTTATTGTCTGTAGGTCTAACTCTTCTAAACATTATTGTATTAAAAATGTGTATATTTAGAAAAGGAATGGAATGGACTGGTAAGGATTGGTGGAGCCTTCAGGGAGTTTCATAATGTCAGGACGTGAATGGCATGGAGTCCTTTCAGCTATGACCTGGGGGAAGTAGCATTGGTCACACCTGTTGGTCACAGTCTCTCTGTGACAGTGACACTGTACAGTGACAACTGTATATGTGGTCTCACTGAATACTGTGGGGGGGTTATGGCTGGTGTTACACTCATCTAGAAATTTCCATCCTGATCTGTGAGATACAACACCCTGAGCTGAGTAGCCACAGCACTTGTTGGTTTTGGTTTTCGTCCATATACGCTACCTTTAGAGAGGATTTCTGTTTGGTTTCTTGTTTCTTTGTTGACTTAGCAGTAGTAAGAATATTTTTGCTAGGCTTGTGTCTGCAATTCTTGATCTCAGAGTAGATGCATTGTGTAAAGCAAGTAGGAGAAATAGCATAGTAAATAACCTCTTTCAAGATCAGGTTCAATTAATTTCAAAAAATAAATGATACATTCTGTGGTTTTCTGGCCTGGTAATTTTATGGTAACATAGCACAAAGAAGAAACTTGTGAATATCACAAATCATTGTGTTTGTTATATTGGTTTAAATATACTATTAGTTCACAAAACAGAGGATGTATACAAAACCATAAATACCAGCGATTCTTTCCAGTAAAAGCTTAAGCTCTTAAGTGGTTCATAAAGCATTGTGAGGGTTCTGCAGAACAGACAGAGGCATTGGAACAGCACGCGATACAACAGGTGGTTAGGTAGTCATATTAAAGTCAGTAGAGTCCTGTTTTCTTATTATCACTACATAAAAACACCAAACATAGCATAGACCACATAAAGAAAATTATTTTTATTTTATAATAAGAAAATATCCCAAATTAGATAATAGTGTAATTTCAAAAGTATCAGTCTCAGTTTCTACAAGTGACGCTTGTAAGGAATATTCCATACTACTTCAGGGTGTAGTAGAAGCCTATATACTAAGTCTCAGCTTTATCAAATAGTATTTCATAATTGGAGTTAATTCATACTGCCACCTACGTAGTTAATTAACTATATTAGAATATTACTTAGTTGCCATTGAGTTTTTCAAGCTGTTAAACTGAAATCTTTTGAACTAGCTGTCAGCTAAAATAATTTTTAAACAATAATTTATAATAATTATTAGTGAGGTAACACCAATGACATACAGACAATATGAATCACTTGAATAGCTAAATGTTCATTCGATTATTCTTGAATGTGTTTTATGTATTCAGTCATGAGCTTCAAACTGATTTAATTTTTTTTTCTGCAAAAGTCTTTGGCTATATTTAAATTATAGGACAAGATTATTTTATGTATGGAAATTCTCATGTTATCTGTTTACAAAACATTAAAAAATACAATGCCAATATCATTGCTTACGTAGAGAACCAGACTGAGAGCATATTCTTTTTTTAGCTTGTCATTTATATGAATTAGACTGATGTGTTCAATTATGCAAAAGCATCCCCCCATATGTTCAGAAAAACAGATTTGGAAAGCTTGATTAACAACAATTTGTTAATTAGATCTACAGTGGTAATACATTATATCTCCTTAGACTATACCTTGAGGTTTAGTTCAAGATATCTTAGTTTATAAAGTCTACATGGAAGTATACTTCTAAAACTAAAACTAGGCCCTTGATCTTTCATTCTGGAAAACAAGTAGTACATAATTTGTACAATTACTAAATTATATTTGTTGATCTGGATAGTAAGTGGTGTTATAAAATCTTTTCTTATACATTTTGTTGTTTTACATCACTATTACACCTATTGATTAAAAAAACTTCAAACTTTTCTTCTTCTGCACATCTGATGTGTAACAAAATATCCCTACTTTTTGGTTCTAAGTAAAAAAATGAGCTAGAATACACATGAAGCAGATAGTCTAGGGTTATCCATGAGAGAAGACTTGGAATTCTTCATGAAGTGCTAACTTTCCATAGTCTTCCAGTCAGTTATTATAATATTTCAGTTATGCCAAGTCTTTTCTTTAAGAAAATCTTGATAGGCCATTTTCATTTAAGTAGTGGGAAAAAAATTGCATAGATGCCCTTCAGGATTTTTGTTTTCTGATTTCAAGGGCTGATTCTGACATTTAGTAACGTGAATTGAGTGACAGTGTTTTCATTTTGGAAGTGAAACAAAGAAAATTATTAGTTTGAGGAAACAATTTTCCCCATTTTTTCTCAACAAAACAAAAATCTGAAAATAAATGAGATCTAGAGAAATGTTCCTTTTTGCCTAAGCGAAAAGTTAAAGTTTGAAACATTCATTGGTGAAATAGCAATGTCATGATGGGATAATTTATCCAGCATACGCAAGTAGGAAGTTAAATATTCTGAGAGTATCTGAACGCATAAGAGTTTTCTAATGCTTGCCTCTAGGAGACTTTGGTTGAAAAGTTTCAGTGTCTTATTTTTCTGTTGGTCACTTTTAATGGAATACTTAATAATCACTGATCAGAAAACTAGAATCATTCTCTAGGCTGCTTTGGCATGGGTATCCTGGATTCCAGCATGTACTCTAGTCTGAATTGTTAAGACAATTGTTAAGACTCTAGTTAAATTGTATAGACAAAGTGGTAGAACCTCCTTCCCAGAATACTGTTTGAAAGATGTGCTTAGAGCAGTCTCCTCATGACAGCAGGCGAGGATGGCAAGTGAGGATGGAAAGTATATATTTCACACTGTCCTAGGCAAAGACATTAGTCTGTATCTTCTATTCCTGATTACCAGCTTAATTTATCTGTTGTTGAAAAACAAGTTGACAGTTTTACAATTTTTCCTCCTATATGTTTGGAGAGCTTGATTATTTCTAAAAAAAATAAAAATAAAAATCAGCAAATATATTAGACTAATTGAACTTGATGATTAGTTTTGAATTAAGCAATACATTTTTACCAGATGTACTGGAAAGTGATAGAAAATAATTGCTGTCATATAGTATGTTCTTAAAGCTCATTCAGGGAGCTACTGCTGTAGTCTGAATAAGGATCATCATTTCTTTTCAAAGAACACATTATGCAGTTTTTTTATTATATGTTAATATGAAGATGTGCATTAATGTGAAAGTGTTTGAGAGTGTAGCAGTGTCTCAAATGTTGTAGGGAAAATGTACTTCACTTCTACCATGACAAAAAACCAAACCAAACCAATGTTTTCAGCTCTGTTCTCCCTGAGTGTACTTCTAAGAAAATCTTTGCATAGTGTTTAACATTTGACCTACCACTGGCACATTCAAACAAAATAGTAGGACATCTAAGTACTCTATTATCAAAGATAAATTTGAAACTTGATATAATTTGTCCCTTTAAAACAAAATAACTTACCTCACTTCTCTTACTAATAGTGTATTCCTGGGTGTTTCAAAAAGTTTCCTATTTAATTTTCATAAATTGTAAAGAAGGCTTAGAATTTTCCATAGTAAATTGAAGTATTGTATTGTCTAGAACATATTTCTGATTTTAGCCAAATTATAATTTTTTCCTGTATAAATCTAGATACAATGTAAAATGATACGTACTGAATGAAATTTATGTTAGTGATACCATGGACAATTAATTTCTCTTCTGAAATATATTTAAATATTTAAATGTTTAATATTGCTTATTTTGTGCATCATATTAATTGCATTAAAATATACAGCTGTTAGAGAACAATGGCTACCAAAATTAATTTCTCCCTTACAATGATGATTTTGTGCATTTTTTCCCCCAACAGAAACATTCCCTTTGCATTAATTTTAAATATTCTGTGGAGAATGAAATTACATTTTGTGAAAAAATCTTTCCCTTAACTTAGATGCAATAAAACCCTATCCAGTTTTAAAAGTTTTTTTCTGAGATACTTAAAACTCCTTTGATCCTTATAATAAACTTCTTCAAGATAGTCTGTTAGCTTAAGGCTCTCTTGCAGATTGTACAGATAAGAAAGAATAAGAACAGGAAAATGTGGGTCTTTGTTTGGGCTGCCAAATCAGAGTTTATTCCAAGTAACTAGTTATTTGTTTCTTATCAATTTGGGTCTATCCTTGAGATGGGAATATTCATGATGAATTTTTCAGTGGATATGATGTGTTTACATTCAATTTTTTTTATACTGTGAACTTAATTTGTTTACTCTTCTGTATAGCACAGCTAAGGACAATTTAATGAGCACACCTTATTCATTACAAATTTACAACAGTCAGAATTTCCCTGTAAGACTTTTGTGAAACCATTTCTCATTTAAAAAAAAATATTTATGAAGGCTGGAAGCTCAAATAAAAATATAAGAAAACATCTATTCCTAAATAAATAATATCAGAGTACTGATTGACCAGTAGCTTTAAACACACTGTTCTTGAATTTCACAGTAAATTCTCTTTTACATTTTATAAGAAGATAATTAAATTTTAACTTGAAGTGTTGTTATAATATTGAACTTGCTGGCTTTTTTTTCTGAATCCAAGCTTACAAATTCTGTTAATCAAGTATTAAAATATTAGCAGTATGTTTAGAAAAAAGTTAGGCAAATAATACACAGTGTTTTATAGAGAAACAATATGCTTAAATAAATATTTATGCAGAATAAAATTTATGTTAAATAAACTAAAGGTAATTTACCTCTAAGAAATAAATTTCACAGAGAAAAAATTAGTTTTAGAAAGTTTTGGTGATGAAGTAGCATGGTATTGAAGTAGCACCTGAATGTCATTAAGAATAGCCATTTTTGATCAGTAAATGTTTATGATTGGAGTTCAGTGTCTGGTAGTGGCAATAGCAGTCGCTGAGGAAAAAAGTAAAAGACACCAGGATGTTATGTTGTGCTCTTCCCTCTTGTGTAGACTCCCAGCTTCTGTAGTTAGTGATTTCGGAGCTTCTTGAACCAATATTTGTCTTAAAATCATGTGTTAAATAGCTGTAAACAGATCTTTCTTTTGTTAATTAGTCATTCTTCAAGGGTCATTCTTCAAGACTCTCTGGAGAGTACCAAATGAGTGGGGTTTTTTTTAAACCCAAGCAGGCTGTATCAGTGAGTTCCTTGTTATCCACACAGTCATATATTCCTTAAAATAACCTTAATTGATGTATCAATCATAATTTTCCTCTGTTGAAACTGTATCATGCTTTTCCTTGCATTCATCCCTTTATATACAAGTTATCTTCCTTTTTACCATTTTAATCAAATGGTAAAATCAGCCTGTGGCTTTCTCTTTACTTTGAAATAACTTAGCTCCTCACTTTCCTCTCAAGTCCTAGATACCTGATCACCTGTTGTGTGAGGATCTGTTCTGCTCAAGATTCCCCTCTCCCTGAGACTGAATGAGATTCAGTTGTGGGATCAGTATGTCCAAGGTTCCACCTCAGCTGGCAGCATGAACAAGAATATTTTGGGCTTGTCTTCATTATTCATAATATTGTCATTGATCACTATTCCAGGATGGCACTATGCATTTTTATAGCACCACACGTTTTCACAAGCTTGTAGACTTTATACCATGATGTAAAAATGTCGCCCTGGAGGTTTACAATACACATGACAACAGCACATTACCACAGACATTTTGAGCAGTAAGAACAGAAAAAATATATATCTTAGAACAATGGAGAAGAGTCCAGAGGAAATTTTGTCCAAGTGCTACCCAACCTGAATGTTGCCCGTTCACTCTAGAGGAGCCTGATGCCATGGGATCATTCCTTGGTACGATTGGTTTTAGCACCATAAGCCTCCTGTAATATCTAGAATGCAAAGTCTCTCACCCTCATATTCCTCAGTGACACTTTTTCTAAAACATACATGGCATCTTACGTGCCATTTTCTATGGCTTTGCTGTCATTTGTAGTTTAACAATGGTGAAAATTAATATTTCCTGACTCTTATATCCCATTTTACTAGTGCTATGAAAGAACAAAATGATAAATATTCAGTGCTTTGAAGAACTTGTAAGCAATATTAGTGAAGTATACATCAGCTAGTGCTGATTAAAATCAAAGTGAGGATGAGCAAATGGATGATAGTTATTATTGAAAAGTGTTTTGTTTTGTTTTTTTTTTGTTTTGTTTTGTTTTGGTTTTTTTTTGCAGTGGGGAGGAAGATGCAGTTAATTTGTATTAGACATCTACACGGTAATTTTTAATGGCCAGTCCAGTTACAATAAAAATTAGACTCCAGAATGCATTTAAAAATTAAGTATACTGTTTTTGATGATTAACCTACAACAGACACATGCATTAACACAACAGGTTCTCAATCATATCTTTATAACAAAGCAGTTATTTGATTTATGCAGCCATCCAGTGTCTGAATAGGTTAGATTTATTTTCAGTCAACGTACTTGATTAAATGATGCTCATATGTAAGGCTAGAGGAAAACCTCTGCCTGACATAAATGTGGCAGCACAGGGATAGACAATCACACCTCGGTAGTACAAGTACCAATGAAAACAATGATATGTTGTAGAAAAAAACAAAACAGACAAGACAAAGGCATAGGTGTTCATAAGTAGAGATTAAAATGTGGGGAAAAATCGCACCTCAGGCCTGGCAATAGTTTTCTTGAAAAAGCACTTCAGATTCAAAAGTGACAAGTATAATTGTTACTTTTTCATTAATGAAGCCTGTTGACATTGCCTTAGATATTATTACCGTTTGCTGACTAGTTACTATACAAAGTTTTTCAATCTGTACTTAATGCTCAGAGGAAGGACTCAGGAAAGTAAAGTTTATGAGTAATATGATCCTAATAAGGATGTTAAATGCCCCGGATGTTAGACAGTTTGTAACCTGATACAGTTAAATTCAAATTTAAAGAATAGTGGCAAAATTGATGCTGCTTAACACAGGAAAAATGCCTTCAGAAGAACGTTGCCGTTATAACCAAATAGATGGAAAAATTTATTCAATTAGTAAGGCAAACAAAGTGCGGTCATAAAAACCTGCTGAAAAGTGATTAGCGGAGTATTTGTTTACTGATAGCGCATAGAATTATTTTTTTATTGGATTTAACTGCAAAAGTAATAGGTGTAACTGCAAAAAGCAGCCAAGTTTTGGAGTGCCTAAGTCCTTCTCCCCTTCTAAAACAGCAAACAGACAATAACAGAGATAAAGTCAGGAATAGAAGGAATACTAACGATAAAAGTATTGTCTGGTTTTAATCTTTGATAATCCATGCATTGCACATTATAGTTTTCATCCTCTTTTTATGAAGGATGGAGAACATAAATGAAGTGGTTTGCTTTCTTGGAAACAAAAGCTTTCCATAGAAACCAGGTATTTCTGCCCTTCAGCGTTTGCCTCTGTGATTTGATTTTGTACATGGTAGTTCAGCATTTCACCTGTGGCACTTCCATGAGGTCATTCAGAGCAGTCCAAGAAGCACAGTGCATGCCGTAGTGTGTAGGGTCAGACCCATTGGTAGTGTTAGGAGGGGAATTTGTTACAGTGATTGTGTAAGCTAATAGCACGTTTTTCATTGCTCTGTTGTGTGATTCCGTTTGGTAGCCATCATTTGAAAAGGACTTTGAAACTGACTTTACATCTGGTCCTCTCAACACGCTTACTGAAACGTGAAAAAGATTTGAATCTAAGACAGGAAAAAGACATCAAATTTTGTTACTTTGTACTACTTGTTCGTGTGTGTTTCTGAACAAATAGAAGGCCTTTCCATGGTATCCTGTTCTAGTGACTTTTTCTGCATTCATTTCTCAGGTTGTACTTCAAAGTGTAATGCACAAACATGTCTCAAACTTTTCAGGCAGAATAGACACATGTAGCCATGAGTTACATGACTAAAATCTTAATTCTGTGACTTAACAGTAAAGACCTTTAAATCTATGCTTTTTTTAAAAAGACATATTTAGTTACCTTGTGACATTTACAATAAATAGACTCGGTCCTTAGCAAAAGGAGAATGTGACTTTAAGAAACTGTTATATCCATGGAAATACAAACCAACCAAGGTGTAAATCCTGAGTTTAATCTTGGAATTCAATATGTTCTGTATGTGTCTACATAACTAGGTTGTAAGGGAACACAAGACAGAATGACAGAATCTTATAATCATGGTAATTCAGCATGGAAGGGAACTCAGGAGCTGTCTAGTCCAATCTGCTCCTGAAAACCTCCAAAGATGGAGACTGTGTGGGCAAACTTCTTCAATGCCTGACTCTCCTGGTGGGGATAAAAAGCTTTTCTTCTTTTCTGTATTTGGAAAGAATTGTTTACAGTCGGAATCAACATGCAAAAACTTATTATCTCCAAACATTTCTTTGAGGTCCAAACACCTGTTATGGTCTCTGTCATGGACAGGCAGTAGTATGACCTTTCCTCTGGGCAGGTTGGCTGATCTGTCCAGTCCTAGCTCATGAATTGAAGACACATGGGTTCTGTTAAACTCCTTCCTTCCCCTCTTTCATGTTGTCCCACACATGTAGAGGTGTGTACGTGACCAGAGTCATGAATCATCCTGTCTTCCTCTAAACTACAATAACCTGAAGCTTATCTGGTACATGTCATTTATTACTATACAATAGAGTCAAGCCTCGGTGAGCCAACTATTTGTTACATTACAGTCTGTACTTTGCATCAGGCATGGAGTCAAACACAGTCACAGAATCCCCTTGGCTCATTATGGTACAAATGAAAACTTTACATGGCCACAAAGTGATACTGCTTTGGAAAAAAACATGTTTCCACTCTTATTTCCAGCTCATTGCTGACCTCATGTTGGCTCAGACATTTACATACACAAAAGAACAGTACCAGGAAGTGATGCAGATAAAAACTAACTTATTTTCTTCCTGTGTTAGCCAGTAACTCAACAAGAGTTGAAGAGAACGGTGAGGCACATAGGGAGTGATGTATCAAGGTGGCTTGATAGTTTAACTGGTTCTTGAAGAAGGACCACTTTATCATCAAAATAAAACCTGAACTGTTTTCCTCTCAGGTACTGTAGACTGAACGACAACATCCATGCAAGGATTTACTTTTTTTTTTTTTACTTTACCTGCAGAGACTTCACAGAGTTAGTCAATTTCCTTTATATTTTTCTGCTGCATCCTTAGTATATTTTATTCCTGTGATGGTATAAAATATTTTGTTCTGATTAAGATACACAATGTTAGGAAGGCAGTATCTCATTGTTGTTGTAAAAAATAGTATATGCTGGTGGATAAATGCACTTCTCTTGAATAACTATTTCTGAAGCTGTTCCTAATTTCTTACGTCTTCTATGTTCAAACTGGAAAAAGGTAGATTTAAATTAAATATTAGGAAGAAATTTTTCACTGTGAGGGTGGTAAGGCACTGGGACAGGTTGCCCAGGGAAGCTGTGGATGCCCCATCCCTGGAGGTGTTCCAGGCCAGGCTGGATAGGGCTTTGAGCAACCTGCTCTAGTGGGAGGTGTCCCTGGCTCTGGCAGGGGGACTTGGAACTCAATGATCTTCAAGGTCCCTTCCAATCTAAACCATTATATGATTCTATGAGTACTGCAAAAGTGAATATTTTTAAGCCTTATCAAAACATACATGTTTTTGTCATTCTGATGGTACATTTAATATGTATGAAGTTATACTCATCTGGAGTCAAACAGATATCCACCAGCAGTTTTCAAATAAGCAGTTATACATTGGATGGGCTTTTTACATATATTCTTCTCAACAGAGATAGGATTATATTATATTATATTATATTATATTATATTATATTATATTATATTATATTATATTATATTATATNTATCTCCCAAAGCTTTACCAACATTCAGAAACAAATTGAAAAATAATTCTCATGAATCCTTACCTGGTAGATGAGTACTCGGATTTTTCCATCATCCCTCTTGGGCAAAGATTTATTGACTACCATGTTTGTGCTTCCATGGCCCCCTTTAACTCTCTTTGGATGGAGCAGCCCAGAGTGCTTCCAGGATTGCTTATTTGTAACTCTGTTTTGTAGAAGCCAGATAAATAATAGCCTAGATCTAGGCCATTTGACTAAACTGATCTTCTACAACATGGTTACCTACTTAGTGGATCAGGGAAAAGCTGTGGATGTTGTCTATCTGGACTTCAGTAAAGCCTTTGACACCGTTTCCCACAGCATTCTCCTGGAGAAACTGGCTGCTCATGGATTCGATGGGCATACACTTTGCTGGGTAAAAAACTGGCTGGAAGGCCATGCCCAGAGAGTGGTGGTGAATGGAGTTAATTTCAGTCGGTGGCCGGTCCTGAGTGGTGTCCCCCAGGGCTCAGTACTGGGGCCAGTCCTGTTTAATATTTTTTTCAATGATCTGGATGAAGGGATCGAGTGCACCCTTAGTAAGTTTGCAGATGACACCAAGCTGGGTGGAAGTGTTGCTCTGCCTGAGGGTAGGAGGTCATGCAGAGGGATTTAGACAGACTAGATCAATGGGCCAAGGCAAACTATATGAGTTTCAATGAGGCCAAATGCAGGGTCTTACACTTTGGCCACAACAACCCCCACCAACGCTTCAGGTTCANTGTCCCCCAGGGCTCAGTACTGGGGCCAGTCCTGTTTAATATTTTTTTCAATGATCTGGATGAAGGGATCGAGTGCACCCTTAGTAAGTTTGCAGATGACACCAAGCTGGGTGGAAGTGTTGCTCTGCCTGAGGGTAGGAGGTCATGCAGAGGGATTTAGACAGACTAGATCAATGGGCCAAGGCAAACTATATGAGTTTCAATGAGGCCAAATGCAGGGTCTTACACTTTGGCCACAACAACCCCCACCAACGCTTCAGGTTCAGGGAGGAGTGGCTGGAAAGATGCTCAGCAGAGAGGGACCTGGGAGTGTTCATTGATAGCCGGCTGAGCATGAGCCAGCAGTGTGCCCAGGTGGCCAAGAAGGCCAATAGCATCCTGGCCTGTATCAGGAATAGTGTAGCCAGTAGGACCAGGGAGGTGATTTTATCCCTGTACTTGGCACTGGTGAGGCCACATCTCAGGTACTGTGTTCAGTTTCGGGCCGCTCACCACAACAAGGACATTGAGGCGCTGGAGTGTGTCCAAAGCAGGGCAACGAAACTGGTGAGGGGTCTGGAGCACATCTTATGAGGAGCAGCTGAGGGAACTGGGGCTGTTTAGCCTGGAGAAAAGGAGGCTCAGGGGAGAACTTATCACTCTCTACAACTACCACAAAGGAGGTTGCAGAGAGGTGGGACTCAACCTCTTCTGTCAAGTAACAGGTGATAGAACAAGAGGAAATGGCTTCAAATTGTGCCAAGGGAAGTTTAGATTGTATATTAGGAAGAATTTATTTCCTGAAAGGGTCATCAGGCATTGGAAGGCGTTACCCAGGGCAGTGGTGGAGTCCCCATCCCTGGAGGTATTTAAGGGTCATGTAGATATAGTGCTCAGGGACATGGTTTAGTGGTGGGCTTGTCAGTGTTAGCTTAATGATCAGACTAGATGATCTTACAGGTCTTTTCCAATCTAGGAGATTCTGTGATTCTGTGATTTTGCTAAAGAATACTTTAAAAGCATGATTAGTAATAAAACCAAACAAATGCAAAAAAAAGTCTGGAGTCTCTTACTCAGCAGTTTCTGCAAAAAATCAAGATGGCTTGATAAATTATCAGGGAACACTTTCACTGTGCTTACTCCAGCAGAATACTGCACTTGTTTTGATGTGGTCATTTACTGTTGTCTCAGGATGGCAATTGCTGGAGTACTGAGGGAGACTGATTGCTCTTGTCTTGACTGAAACAGTGACTGAAGTGGCAAGACTCGCAAGTAAGGCTGAAACAGCCGTGTTTTATGCTGCAGGAGTTGTACAGTGGGGGAACGGGTATTACACATAAAACAGAGGATAACATAAATCTCAAAACAAGGCAGGGGGAAAAAAACCCACAACCAACCCACAAACCAAAAAAAATCCCCAAACCAAAACATGTAATTGTTTCATTTGTCATTTGAGGTAATTAAAACTTTACATTTGCTTGTCGTGTTCTGAATCTCTGCCATGATCTCTATTTTACTTTATTCAGCAAAGTAAGTGACGGGCTGTGGGCGAACAGTAATTCCTTCAGAAATAATTCCAAATCACTCTTGTTTCTAGTTTCTGGATTAAAATCTTTAGTATGTTTTGTACATTGGCTAAACTATATACATTCGTAATTCCATCTCTTATGTCTCAAGCCATAACAGCTAAAAGTATAATATTTTGAATACATGAATGAAAACCTTTGAGTTTACGACTAAATACTGACAAGATAAAACATTACTTATATGGGGACTACAAACTACTCAGAACTTCAGATGCTGCTTCTTCTTTTTGTCATTGTCCATCTGTTTTGCCTGTGAAAATCACTTTAAGTGATTTAGGGTGCAAATTGACTTGTAAAATGAATCAGTAACTAAAAAAAAAACCCATTAAGCATCCTATGAACCTGCTAAAGCAAGTTCTTCATATTAAGGATCAACACAATGTCAAAACAGCCTCAGAGCAATTTTTAATAATTACATGCCATCCAATATGCAGGTGACCAGTCATAACCCACAGCTTCCTGGTCATGACATAACAATCAGTAAAAAAGAAAATAAGCCATTCTTGTATGCTTACTGTATGTTTATTTCTTCTGCATAGAGAAGATCATGCAAGCGAAAAAAAAAAACCAAAACAAAAACAAAAACACACCAAAATGCAGCAATCTAGAGCTTCAAAAATGAGCCTTGAACAAATGACTTGTTCTCCCCCCCCCGAAAATATAAAAGCCTATTCAAATAATTGTCTCAATTTCAATAAATATTTTTATCCCATAAACTTTTAGACTATTTTAAGGTTAAGTTCTACATGTTTCCAAATGAAATACAATGAATTTTCATTATTTCAAAAACCTGAGGATAAATTAATCTAAGTTTATTTTAAAAATTTAAACAATTGAAAGTTAAATGCAATTTCCCTTTGTCCTAATTCCTCAACCACATTAATATTCTGATACCCTATGTAAAGATACATATAATAACATGAGAAACAGTACAGAAAAAGTAAAAAGGATGGCAACAGATATGGAAAATTATCTACAGGAAGAGGAGTAAAATAGGCTAAAGCTTTTAAATCTTGAAAAGAAATAAGTGGAATGAATATGAAGGGTTTATAAAATTATGAATATTTGTTGTGGTTTAACTCCACCAGGCAACTAGGACCACGCAGCCGCTAGCTCACTCCCCTAGTTAGGATGTGGAAGAGAATCAGAAAAGTAAAAGTGAGAAAACTCACGGATTGAGTTAAAGACAGTTTAATAAGTAAAGAAAAAGGTGCACATGCAAGCAAAGCAAAACAAGAAATTCCTTTACTACTTCCCATCAGCAGGCAGATGTTGAGCCATCTCCAGGAAAGCAGGGCTCCCTCACGTGTATTGGTTTCTTGAGAAGACAAACTCCATAACTCTGAACATCCTGCCCTTCCTTCCTCTTCCCACAGCTTTATACGCTGACTGTGATGTCACGTGGTACGGAATATCCCTTTGGTCAGTTGGGGTCAGCTATCCCAGTGTTGTCCCCTCCCAGCTTCTTGTGTACCCTCAACCTACTCGCTGGTGGGGCTGTATGAGAAGCAGAAAAGGCCTTGACTGCTTAACAACAGCCAGAACCATCAGTGCGCTAGCAACACTATTTCCAGTCCCAAACCTGAAAGACAAAGGCAGCACTATACCAGCTGCTAGTAAGAAAGTTAACTCTATCCCAACCGACACCATGACAATATTAAATGTCCAGTAAATAAGGAATGTTCATTCTTTAATTCTTACACTAAAATAGATAGGGATGCTCAATGATTTATCAGGCAGAAGATTTAAAACAAAAGGTAGAACTTTTCTGTAGTGTACATAATTAAGTTGTGGAAGTCATTGGCATGGGATTTTATAGATAGAAAAGTTATAAATGGATTCAAAAATGGATCCAAAATTCATAAAAGGAAAATTTACTAAGTGTTATTAAACATAAAGGCCTGCTTGCAGGGCACCATTCAAGAAGCCTGGAGTCCACAAAATTGCTGGAAATTGTGATAATGTATGAGGGGATGAATCCATTCTGTATAATCACAGCTCCTGACACTCCTGGTGAACTACCTGTTACTGTTCATTGTCAAAAATAAAATATTAGTGTCAGTGTATTTCTGTTCTAATATATCAGTACATTCATTCTTAGATACCATCAAGGGTATGATGAGTATTATACAGGACATGATAATTCCAGTCACGCCAGTAAAAGATTTTTGCATGATTTATATAAACCAAAGAAATGATCATAGCTGAGATGGATCAGGAGTAGTAGTTTTGCATCTGTAAAACATTTTGGGGGCTGAAGTTCAGAACTTTTTGGTTTATGTTATAAAAATATTCTGCTTTCATTTAAGGCTTGTGATAAGAAAACCTAAAGCTGCCAATAATAGATGCTAATATTTCACCTGGCATTATCTAATGTTTAATCATAATCAATGTTAAGATGTGAGCAATACCTTCAACATAATTTTTGTCTGGTTTCATTTTCCAGTCAATTAGGAATTTTTATTGGACTTTTATTGCCTCTACTAAAAAGCTTATTAATGAAGTCATTTATATACCTTGATTAAGCAAACTCCTAGTCTTCTTTCTTGGCTGAGTAGACCTTTTGGATCTTTCTGTGTAAGATCCAGTAAGTAAGTTGCTGGAACCTTCCCATCTCTCGATGAGCCTTTTCTGTACCCAAACCTGCAGTATTGGATTGGTATATCTGAATCAGCAGAAAAACTACCTACAACATAGTACATATTCTCTCATCCTTGAAGCATATAACATGGGTTGTGATATCTTTCACGTGGATATATTGCACTGCCACACAACTTGTTTTCCCCATTATTTTTTATGTCAGAGGATAAACTTTTCCCATCATCTCTCTTTGCTGAGCAAGAACATACTGTGGTCTGCCTGTCGTAAGTGAAGTTAAGGGCAAGGTGAAGGGCTGTTACAATGAGGTTTAATTTCTGGTTAGTAGCTGACGCCACGTCTTTAAAAAAAACCCAACAACCCAACAACCAGCCTTGAACTGAAGCTTCCAACTTTTTAACAAAACTTTGCAATTCTGTATAACTTACAGAATTTGGGATTCAATCCCAAAATGCAGGCATCTTTGCTTGTGTTTCATTTTTTTGGTGTGTGTGTGTTTTGTTTGTGTTTTGTTTTTTTTTTTTCCCAGAGTGTTAATTATAATAAAGGGAAATTTCCTTAAAAAGATGGAATTAAGGAAGTGCTACAGTGTTGAGTGCAATTAAAAGCAGAGTTCAGCTCCTATGGGAGAGAAATGAGAGATGATTATGACAGCAGCAAAGGCTAACAGTCCTTAGAGTCACTTTTTCATTCAGTTTTGAATTAAAAATGAATCTGTTATTAAGACCTTCTGCAATCCTGTTAATGGATTTAAACTAGCTAGTTGAAAGTTATGTTTCTACTGAAAATTTTGCTAAACATTAAACTATAGCTTTGCTAAATGTTCTGGAAATGATTTTTATTACTGTCGTCTATGCCCTAGGCATTTATAGCCATACACTGGAATGCTGCCATTCCGCTTGCTTTTGGTGACTTTGGTCACAGAATCCCCAAAACTGTGAAGCAGACGAGCACGCTGTGCTATTCTGTTCTAGAGAGATTCGATATACAGAAATAAAGCTTATATCCCCAAACTTGTGGTTTCAATGATGTGTTGTTCGTTAAAAACTAATGTAACTCAAATTAAATTAAAGCCTGATCTATTTAGCATGACTATTCCTCTTACCTTTTGCGAAGCTTGTTACTGATGCAGGAAAACGGTAAAAATTAACCTGGTGGTTGCAATTGCCTAGTTCACTTTACACAGTGGGGTCCATAGTACTTTGCAACATATCCTATGTTTCTGGTCTCTAATTTTCCTTTAGCTACATCCTGAAGCATGGGACATAGATTTAAATTTTGGTGGCTCATAATTCATGACAGGAATATCTGGTATGGTATTCAGACTGAAAACCAGTTGATGAAAACCAACCAGGTCATTCAAGAGTATATGTATACTTTTTTTTTCCTTTAAAAAAGATATAGGAACAAACACTTTCAACTGAAGTCTGCAACTAACCCCAAAAGAAATCAGAGTGAGGAGTAAGATGTTGTTAGTATCTGCCAATGGGGAAAATATTACAGCAGCCAGATAAAAAAATGTTATTTTTTATGGTATTTCATCAAATAGACCAAAAAAGGAGGTAGAGGTACTGTACCAAATATCTAGTGTATATATATTTATTTACATTAAGTCAATAAAGAAATAAAAGAGAATGATTTCTTAAAATATATCCATTGGTATTACATTTTTATATATATAT
The DNA here is from genome assembly GCA_013398815.1 of Ibidorhyncha struthersii. NCBI lineage: Eukaryota > Metazoa > Chordata > Aves > Charadriiformes > Charadriidae > Ibidorhyncha > Ibidorhyncha struthersii. The sequence continues at coordinate 15,519 of VZSZ01005002.1, read as the reverse complement.
GGTATTTGAGTAAAAGAAAATAAAAGGGTAGTGTTGCCATTACTGAATGTTAAATTAGAAAAGCAAGGAACCCTTTCTATTCTAAAAAATAATCAGGAGCACGTAAAGGCTTTTACTTGATGAAAAGCAGGATTTAATTTGTCTGGAGATCAATTGAAAGAGCAGAATGGCAGAATATGGGCCAACTAACTTTTTTGAAACAAGGTAAGCCAGTTCTTCATTGCAGAAATTATTAGGACAGTAGGTACTTTAGCTTCAGTTATGAGAAACAGAAGGGATCTGTCTAAGATTATGAAAGATTAAGGAAATTTGATGGAAATTTTATTATTATTGATGGGTAAATAAACATCTATCCTAGGTACAAGGACAACAGACATTAAAAAACCCACCCAAACAAACTTCAAAAAAGAAAGGTTGAGAGAATCTACAGGACATCTGGCAGTAAGTGGAAGTGAATATATTGAATCTGTAATAACAGACATCCTAATACAAAAGAAAGATATAAATTATAATAAGAGACCATTAAAGCTTCTGCTGCAGTCATAAGGATATACAGATCGGAAAGAAATTTTAGAAAAGGTGAGAAAAGAACCACATGACTAATGAATAAAAGCATAAAATAATAGGAAGCTGTGAGGATACAATAAGAAAGGCTATCACAGTTGCTGAATTACAACTAACAAAGAATATAAAAAGCAATGATGGAGAAAGTTTATAAATACATTAGAAATGACAAGAAAACAATGAAAAAACAGCTCCTCAGTGCAAAGCAAATAAAAGAGGGAAAAGGACAGGGAGACCTGGGAAGTTGTAAGAAAGCCAGTTAGCTCTAAACCCCGGAAAGAAATAATGGAGTAAGTGTTGAAAAACTGCNTTTTTTTTTTTTTTTTTTTTTTTTTTTTTTACAAACTGGCGGAAAAAAGACTCAGTGTTGTCTCTATATATGTGTTGTAGTTAGTTGGGAAAGTGTGTACAAAGGATAGTTACTGGTTATTCTCTGTAAGTCATTTCTTTTGGCATCTTAGATGGCTTAGTTTTAGGCCTGGTAACGATAAATATTTTTGCTAGTTTGTGTAGTGGAATAAGAGTTATGCATAAATATTGTTAATGACTGAACTGTGGGGGTTGCAGGCTCTTTAGTGGATAGAAGTATACTTAAAAACGATGCTGATATAAATTAAAACAAACATGCATATATCATCAACGTGAAATTTACTTCAGGCAAGTACAGAATGCTATAGACTAAATGAAGAAGACTAAGGCGTAAACATAAAATAAGGAGTAAATACCCAGACAGAGCAATAATACCCAGTAAGTACATCAGAAGAACACGAAAAGTAAATAGTCATAAAGAACATTGGTGAACAGTGTGCACATAATTGTGAGTGTGTATGTGCATGCTTTTGTGTGTGTAAAAATAAACTCTTATTGTAGAATTTACCCTGCATTTATGCAGGCACACAACCTTCCAAATTGCAGATAGGGTTAATGAGGGTGCTGAAAAGTGTTGAATTCTTAAGTAGCTGAAAAAATTGTAAATTGAAGTTAATTTGCAAATGAAAATTATGTTTGATATTTATACATCCTTTAAAACTGCATTAGCAGTTACACAAATCTTTTCATGTTTCCTAATCAGGTATTACCCAGTATACCTCACTAAAAAAAAAGAAAAGGAAAAATTGAAACAATCTTATATCATTAGCTGGTGGTGTAGCTCAGTAAGCCTAACATTAGTTCTTTGTGTCATACTAGGATGATTATTAAAGGTTAGGATTAAAGTACACTGACACAGCCGTGGAGCCTAAGCTTTATTTCACCTGCACATGCTAGCATGTACTCTGCTCTGGTTAACTTCCTAGTCACTACATTCTTATAAAGGCAACATTTTAAAGGTCAGACTTAGTTTAAAACAGGTGAATTAGTGATCTGTTATCATTTATTTGTTAGATCTGAATATTTGCAAATTTTCCAACTCAGATGTCAGAATAACGAAGTCTCTCAGAGTGCTCAGATAACATTATCATCATTACCATTAATATCAATAAAAGGCTTAGTATTAGTTCATAATTTCTTGTTGTATTGTTTTTTAGACATTTCTTGCTCTTTAAATCTTCAGTATGGCTTCTGTTAACAGGGAGTGTGATATCTTCTGTTGGACAAATTAAACTACAAATGTTCAACACAGAGACAAGGTTCCAAAGCATGGAGAGGTTAAAATGCTGTGACATGGATCACTGTTTCACAGTCTGATTTACTGGAAACAGCAGGTGACTAGCAATCAGACCCGTGCAGTGGTGTCCCTGAAGCATATGCTTATGTCATAAACAAATCATTCTGCTTTCTAAATAAGAGGGATATATTTATTGAATTAACACATCACATTACATCAGTAGTTATTTTCGCTTTTGCATCTGGTATTCCTTTGTTTCATGTCTTATATTATTTTATTGCTAATGTAAATGTTGCATTACATGCCCCACCCCCCCCAAAAGAAAAAAAAAAGGCAAAGAAAAAAGAAGAATTCTTACAGGAAGAGTATAGATTTGCTGTCGAATCTTGCAGGGGCAGTGTTAGGAAGGCCAAGGCCCACCTGCAGTTGAATCTGGCCAGAGACATAAAGGGCGGCAAGAAGGTATTCTACAAGTACATTATCAGCAAAATTAAGGCTGGGGAAAACATGAGCCTGCTGCCGAAGGAGGCAGGAGACCTGGTGACTAATAACATGGAAAAGGATGAGGTACTAAATGCCTTCTTTGCCCCTTTTTTGCCATTAAGATCAAGTTTCAGGAATCCCAGGTCCCTGAGATCAGTGAGATAGTCTGCAGCAAGGAGGACTTACTCTCAGTGGGGAAGGACTAGGTTAGGGAGCACTTAAACCAACTGGACACACATAAATCCATGGGGCCTGATGGCTTGCACCCACAGGTTCTAAGGGATCTGTCTGATATCATTGTGAGACCACTCTCTATTATCTTTGAAAGGCCATGGTGACCGTTCCGGTACCTGAAGTCTAGAAGTGAGAAAATGTCATTCCTATCTTCAAGAAGGGCAAGAAGGAAGATCCAGGGAACAACAGGCCAGTTAGCGTCAACTCAGTCCCTCCAGGGAAGGTGATGAAGAAAATCCTCTTGGAAATCATTTCCAGGCACATAAAGGACAAGAAGGTGAATGGGAATAGTCATCGTGGATTTGTGGATTTACAAAGTGGAAATCATTGCCTTCAACAGTGAAGTGACTGGAAGAGCAATTCATATTGTTTAGCTTATCTCTAGTACAGCTTTTGACACCTTCTCCCATAACAACCTCATAGAGAAGCTGATAATGTATGGGTTAGATAAGTGGAAAGTGAAGTGGATTAAACACTGGCTGAAGAGCTGGGCCTGGAGGGTTGTAATCAGTGGCACAAAGACGAGGTGGAAGCAAGTCACTGGTGGTGTACTGCAGGGGTTGACACTAGGACCAGTACTGTTTTACATATTTATTAATGACCCGCATGCTGAGACAGAGTGCACCCTCAGGAAGTTTGAAAATTATACAAAACTGGAAGGAGTGTCTGATACACCAGATGATTGTGCTGACATTTATAGGGTCCTTAACAGGCTGGAGAAATGGTCTGAGAGGAATCTCATGAAATTGAACAAGAGGAAATGCAAAGTCCTGCATCTGGGAGGAATAATCCCAGGCCACAGTACACTCTAGTCAGCTGCTTTGCCAAGAAGACTCTGGGAGTCCTGATGAACAACAAGCTGGCCATGAGCCAGCAATGCACTCTTACAGCAAATAAGGCCAATAGTCACTTGGGCTGCATTAGGCAGAGCATGGCCAGCAGGTCCAGGGAGGTGATCCTTCTCATCTGTTCAGTACTGGTAAGGCTGCACCTGAAGTAATGTGTCCAGTCCTGGGCTTCCACGCACAACAGAGATATGGAATTACTGAAGTGAATCCAACACAGGGTCACAAAGATGATTAAGGGACTGGAGCATCTTTCATATGAGGAAAGCCTGAGAGAGCTGGCATTGTTCAGTCTTGAGAGGAGAAGGTTCAGGGGGAGCCTATGTCCGTGTGTATCAATTCCCAGTTAGGGTGGAATGAAGATGAACAAGCCAAACTCTTTGATGAACACAAATTGAAACACATTAAATTCCATCTGCACAGAAGGAAACACTTTTTTTTTGTTTATTGTGAAGGTGGTCAGAAACTGGAACAGGTTGCCTGATGAGGTTGTGAAGTTTCCATCTGTGGGCATATTAAAACCCAACTGGACACATTCCTGGGCAACCTGCTTGGACAGGTAGCCTGGACAAGATAATCTCAAGATGTCTCAGTGATTCTGTGATTCTGTGTGATTCTTTGTCTTATTATCCTTCTTTCTCCTGTAGCTGTTTGTTCTTTTAATGTTTTTATATTCTGTTGTTATTCCATATCTGAGACTTTATTGTTTGTATCAGTACCTCCTTTTTATCTGCATAATTTATTTCAACGTTTTCTGCTCTCTCTTTGTCACTGAATTAGAATAGGTGTTTTGCTGCAGTTTCTTTCTTTTATGCAGCCAGGTATGTTAGCTAGAGAACCGGGATTACTTATTAAATATTTTTCTTTAGTTTTCTTAGAACATGCTTGATGATATGAGTTTCATAAGGAGATGTTGTGGGTCAACCTTGGCTGGCCGTCGGTTGCCCACCAAGACACTCTCTCACTGCCCCTCCTCAACAGGACAGGGGGAGAAAATAAGATTAAAAAGCGTGTGGGTCAAGATAAGGACTGGGAAACCACTTGCCAATTACCTTCACAGGCAATCCAGACTCGACTTGGGGAAGATTAATTTATAGCCAATTAAAAATAGAATAGGAGAAACAAAGAAAAAAAAACAACACCACAACCACCTTCCCCCCACTCACTCTCTTCCCAGGCTCAACTTCTTTCCTTCATTCCCAACTCCTCTACCTCTGCCCCTGGCCCTGAACAGTGCAGGAAGATGGGGAATGTGGGGTTGTAGTCAGTCCATAACAGTTCCTTCTCTGCCTCTCCTTCCTCCTCACACTTTTCCCCTGCTCCTGTGGGTCCTTCCCACAGGCTACAGCCTTTCCAGAATGGCTCCAGTGTGGTTCCTGTCCGCAGGCTTCAGGGTAAACATGCTCCATTGTGGGTCTTCCATGGGCCACAGTTCCTGTTAGGGGAGCCTGCTTCGGCACGGCAGGGGAATAGCTGAAGCACCTCCTCCCCCTCCTCCTTCTATGACCTTGGTATCCACAGGATTGTTTCTCACTTTTCTTTTTTTTTTTCTTTCTCACTCCTCATGGCCTGTGTAACATTTTGCCCTTTCTTAAAGACGTTTTCACAGAGGTAACCAGTTGGCTGATGGGTTCAGCTCTATCCTGTGGTGGGTTCATTGTCGAGCTGACTTGAACTAACTGTGTCTGGCACAGGGTAGCCCCTGATCCCTTCTTGCAGAGGCCACTCCTGCAGACCTCTGTGGCAAAGGAATAAAATTTTCCAAGATTTTTTTTCTTAGGAGCTGCCAATCTACAAAAAAAGAAAAAAACACATGTACCCCCTCCAAAACAAAACACAATTTGGATTACTAAATCTCACCTAGTCATACAATCACAAGCAGATGATGTGTTCTTAACTTTCAGTTTTGGAGGTTTTATTATGATCAACCACCAAGCTGGGAATTAGAGTCTAAAATCTTCTTGTAAAGTGTCAAATTAATTTATTTCAAAATGATGCATTTTGCATGATAGCTGATAATATTTGTCCAATCCCCTTTTCCCTTTTTAAATCTTATCTAATAGGGCTAAATGTGAGCTGTCCTACCCCTTATTACTCACAGATGATTTCAAAGATTTGGTCCTTGGTTTTAAAGACTTTCTGTCAGGTATATCTCTATGGAGTAACAATGATGGAGGTGTATGATAACCACATCTTAATTTTATCATAACATCTTAAAAGTCCTTCATACAAAAGATACAAGAAAGGTTTCCATGATTGCAGTTGGAGAACATTTGAATATGAATGGTACAAACAGGGTAGGAGAAGTATGATAAAGTACACAGAACAGCAGCAAATTCATAGTGTTGTTTAAATGACATAATTTATCATAGAAAAATAGTGCAGTTTTAATGATCAGAGCAGTGTAATTAGGAGATTTGAACTCTGTTTCTGTCTGGGAGTAACAGGAGCAAGGAGGGGACAAGTGGGAACCAAGGGTGACCCCACACGAGCCATGTGCTCAGCGATGATGTGCAGTCCCACACGGGCTGAACACAGGGGTCAGAGCCAGGGACTTAGATAACAGAGTCAGTGACAACCGCCAACATACTAAGTGATGAACCAGGTCCAGGAGCCCAGTCAAAAGGAGACAGCCAAGGACTGATCTGGGGCTGGCTTAGGCTGAGCTGGAATGGCGTTCCTGGGCCCAAGGTCAGAGGGTCATTAGGGGCCCCAGTCAGGACTAGTCAGGGCCAGGAAGATGCCCTTAGTGCCCTGACAATTTCTAGTTTTGCCTTAGATTTCTGTGGTGGAGAACAACATATTGTCTCTTTATGGTCTGTTTTTTGTTTCTTTTTTTTTTGCTTGTTCATTTCGTTGGTTTTTTTTTAATGAAATAAAGGATGGTAGAGTTTTTTGACATATGTCAAGCACACTGAGATTAAAGTTCTATAAAATTATCAAGTAAGAAATCTATTAGCTTATAGATATATTGCAGAAGAGGGGAGGGTCACTACAGATAAATGTAAGCAATTTTAAAATGTAAATATCTAAGGTGATAAATTCAGTAGAACTAGAAGGACACCAGATGTATGAGAGAGAGAAGAAAGCTGTTGCACAAAATGTAACTGAGCAAATTATTAATTCACAAAAAAATAAGGTGGAAACTAACTGAGGTGAATGATTCTGTGAGTAATCTGCATGGATTCCTTGACAGCAATTATATTTAAATTATGCAATAAGAGTAGCCTTTTTTTAACAGATTTCATTATCTACCTTGATACATTTTCAGAGGCAGAAAGTAGAAAATAAGAAAGAATGAACTCTCAGAAAAAGATCACCTGTAGTTTGAGTCGAGCTGCTTTTTATCCTCTTACTTTGTATTAATGAGTTGTTCTTTAAAGGTGTTTCAGGACTTGCACTGTCTTATTATCACTACTAAAAAATGAAATATCATAACTAACTGACTCAGGCCTACCATGACAGCATTTTGAATTTTTATTCTAATGTTAAGGAACAGCTCTTTTAAGATACATTTGCATTTGGATTTAATACCTAACTATGAGTAACTAGAGTGGCAGATACTCAGAAAAACTTTCAGATTCTAAAAGTACTTTTTCTAATAAGACCCATGGGGTACCTAATTTTGCTGCAGAGTAGGAGTAATTTGACTTATATTTTAAACTTTATCTCCAGCCAGAGTCTCATGCCAATTTCCCTTTATGCTGTACAGAAAATATAATTAGTATCTTTTACCAGTTTGAATATTGCATACCTATATGTGCTTTTCATTTTAACTACTGTAGTTACATTAAGTACTAAGGATTAGGAAGAGAAGTTAAACGATGATTAACTGCATGGAGAAGTACTCTTTTCTTCCTATTTCCTATGCCTCCAAGACTCTTTAGGGTGAATCAGGCAATACTGATATCAACTGGTAGGGCAGTAAATACCACTTTTCCCTTATTACTGGGAAGTGGGCACAGGCTTTGTATTGATCTGACAGTGGAATTGTCTCAGCACTCTTCTGAGGTATCTTGACCTGATCTGGTTCTAACTTGTTTGAGCTCTGACAATTGCCTACCGGTCAAGTGACTATGTGACTATGACGTATAGTAAAGGCCTGACAACTCTAGGCAGTCACTGAGTAACACACATTGGCCCTCTATGTTAACTGGGGCTGGGGAAGGCTGGGAACCCATGAGAAAAAAAACAAGCTCTGTTAAGAAAACATCAAATAGCCCCAAATGATTGAAAGTTGAGGAAGGGGAGTTTTATCATTAACAACTTTCCAAGGATGACCTCAAGATACTGATGACTCACGATAAACATTTCTCCCTTTTGTTTGGGAAAGAATGAAGTGCTGATTTCAAGACATAAAGGGACACTGAAGGGGTGAGCATAACACCAGAGAAAAAGGATAAATATTAGGAAGAGTTCTTCAATTAAATAAATTACTATTATTATTAATAAGATTTTTCGATATTTAGACTTTTAGTCTGTTAAAGCATTAATTGGACTAACAGTAAGTTTCGGCTCCATAATGGGGTGTTCTCTTCTGTCCCAATAAGACTTCGTGTTTAACAAGCTATACAATACTACTGCATATATGGTCTATTGAACATCAAGTTGTAGTACCAGGTGTAACGTTGTTTTGTGGGGTTCGTTTGTTAACACTTACCAGAAAGACTTAAGAACGAGCTTTCTTCCCCCATTTGGGCAGTATACTTGTAAATATAATAATTTGCTATATAGAATTAAAAAAAACAACAACAACAAAAAAAAAAAGTGGAGAAAATAGCTGGTTATGAAATAGTAAGATCTTGGCAACATTTTAAGAGGTAAACTATATAAACCTCTCACAGATAATGGCCCCAGTTATTCAGTTTGACAGTTACCCAAAGGTGTAATTGATCAGATACAAGTTGTATTCAATTGAGTTTTATTTAGAATAGTTGTGAAAGTAGAGGGAAGAAATGTGCAGAATTCCAGGGAAAACACTCAGATAATCACGTTCATCCTTACACCTGTCCAGGGTCCTCAGGTCTCCAGCCAGGTCCCTCAGAGATTTGAGGTTCTTGAAAGAGACCGTGTCTCATAGGTTTGCTTTAGAATGTGCAGGAAAACAAATCCTGTGGCAGGTCTTGGTGTCCACCTTATCATAGCTTCTGGGCCGCCAGGATGAGTCTCTTTGCGGGAGGCCTCACCTGCACAGCCTGTTTAAGCTGAGGCTGTATCTTCCTAGTGGTGCATTCAAAGCTGTCGGCCTCTGCTCCTTGCTGAGTGCCCTGACCATAATTTGGTCTCCTCAGTTACACCAAGGAGCTATGCAACTCGCCACAGCTTGTGTGATAGAAAGACCCATGTGTTAGCCATCATGTGCAGCCCAGGTGAAGGTAATACATATTTATATTGATCCTATGATATGCTCAGGAAAATTGAGTTGTAAGCATGTGGTCATTTTGTATATGAAGTATTTATGAACAATGACTCCTTCCACGTCCCTGACATCTGTATGAAAATCAGCAGCTTATAGTACTAGTCCTTCAGGCAATCGGACCACAACACTGCCCATCAGTGTTAAGTTTATTGTCTCACAAACAACATATCAGTTGTATCATAGACTAACACTTCAGAGTATGTGTGTTTGGAAGTCTCCTTTTACCTTTTGCCATACTTCATTATTCTGCCAAGTCAACAGATTAATTGCATTAATTGGAAAATCTTTAACATATGAACATCTGGCTTTATAGGATGCCATGTACTTCTGAAGTTAAAAAGTATATTTCATAATCTTGGCACTTTTCAACATTTCATATCCACAGTACTGCAAACTTTCATTAATCATCAGTCAGGTATTTATTCAGTCCTTAATGATCATACAGTGGTTTCTCATAGTTTTGCTTTATATGACAGTAGCTTTACTTCAAAATTGAACTTTTTCCAACATTGCTGAGGCATGATAGGGCTTTCATATATTTCAACACTGACATTTTTAAAACAAAGTCTTTTTTTTCAGTCTTCCACACATCATAACAAACTTGACTAAAAGAGTCATAAGGTGAATTATTTTTATCCCTCTAGCTGAATAAGTCTAAAATTAATCAATAGATTGTTAAAGTACTTTCCAGAACAAGCATTTTTTTCAAGGTGACATAATGTAGAACTTTTTTTTCCCCCTTTTTTCCAAACATTGGCTTATTTAAGTTCTCGTTTGTTTGTTTTGTCAGAAATAAGTTATTACAGTGGAGTTTCTACCTAAAACCTTAGTTTGGTTCTAAATAACTCATTAAGTTTACTTTGAAGCGTGGTAATTTGCTGTTCTAAAAATATAAAATAACTTTTTGACACTCATTTGTCTGCAATTCTGAGAAATGGAAACAATGATCAAGGCTATATCTAGCTTCAAACTTGTCAATGTCCTGATCCTCAGTTAAATAAAATGCTTAGTCCTACTACAGACACTTTTACAGGAACTGACCCTAGGAACTAGGTCTTTCACTGACTTGTGCCTTGGTAACCAGTTCAAATTTAGGTGATATATTAACCTGAAACTGCTAATAGAATGTTATATTTTAGACACTTTTCTTTTGGACACTTTTCCTTCACTTTTCTGCTGTATATTTAACTTTGAGAAAGAGCTGGCTTTAGGGAGAGAAATCTTTGTCTTCTTTCCTTCTTCAAGATTGAATTAGTACTGTTTACTTTCTCCTCTGAAAGACATGTTCTGTTGTTCCTTCTGACTGGACATTGAATTACGGTAATGCAGAAGATTAACTCAATTCACTTCTGTTATCTCACTAGATGGTCAATTCCTGAATCAGCCAGGAAACTAATGACTCTAGTGTACGGGATGCACACACAAGAGCAGCCCTAATACCTCCCTACAGCTTGAGTTTCACACGTACAAGTCAAGGAAAAACTCCACTTACTTTGTAAAAGTTCTATAGCTTCTGTCACAGAGATGTCTCATTAAATCTTTTTCTGTAATACTGATATACCAATATTATATAAGTTAATGCTGAATAAATGTAAGCTGCAATTAAAATTCTAGGAAATCCACAGCTCTGAAAATACTTACTTTCATGTTACTTGATATTTATATTGGATATATTCTCACAAAAGACCAATTTACAGACAATTATCTATCTTGTTGACCTATGTTGTTATCCAAACGTAACCAAAAATATCTATTATCATGTAACATTTGTTTGATATTGTCAACAAAATTCAGATCTTGAGTTCTCAGTTTAAACAACAATAGATTTAATATGAGATAGAAGAGGGTTTTTTTGACTGTTTGACAATATATGCCACTGTGTCCTTGCTCTGAAACGATTTAATGTAATTTGGATAGAACATTTCCAGGAAAAAAAGAAAAGTGAGGGGAAAAAAAAGGCCAGTACCCAAAGTTGTCATGCAATAGACATTCACATTTATAATAACTGCCATTAAGACCCATTAATCTCATTACTGGAATTGGAAACATAAAGCATAGGCCTAGTCATACAAAAAACTTACTTGTTTAGTGCTTGACCAAAATGTTGATGGTTAGGTTTGTGTCTGAACCCCAATGTAAACGTCTTACTAATTGGGTTGATGGAATAAGAGGGATATGTTAACTTAATAATTAAATCCTTCAGGATCTTTCAAATTAAATGTTAAATATTCAGTTAGTTTCAGCTTTGCTTCTTAGTGTTCTGATTCTTTCTGAATAGATCTGGATTTATTAAATCAGACACCTGAGTTTTAGTCTTGTATCCACAAATAAGTGTCCTTACATCTACATTGTGGGGTGGATCTTTTTACAAAAGGTGTTCATTATGAAGCTTGTTAAGAGAGTTGCAGTTTTATGGGGTCAAGGCAATCGTGGCGAACAAAGGAAAGGTTGCTAGAAATCTTTGCTAATAAGTATATGTTGTATAGAAGTGTAAGAAATACAATAAACTGTAAGTGGTTGATACTTGACATTTATATTTAATACACCTGCTCCCTAATTTAAGCAAAATTTAACCAAACCAGATAAGTCATTGGTCAGGTGCTGTTCTGTTGAGTAGGTCTTTCCTCTCCTTTCAAGGGGACAGAAGGCAGTATTTTGCAGTGTTCGTACTATGCTATGTAAGCATCAAAACCCACTAGTATTTAAATGTACATGTACATGGATAATGCATGATAGGCCTTATCATGTGAAACTTTGCCCTTTTTTTCAATGAAAGTGTTTGATATAGCAGTTTTATTTCAAGAAGTAAATGATACCAATGAGAAAGATTCCACACGTCTGCATTTAGCACCAAAACAAACACTTAAGATCGTGTACTGCATATGTACGAGTGATGAGATCTATGTATGCACCTAGTCATGCTAAGATTTAAGTCTGTGTTAGCCTAAGACTTTGGTAGTATTACAATGGGTTTCAGCAGTGCTTGTAGATGGGCAGCTTGTGAGGAAATGTAGGAACTACTGTGTGAAGAACTTTGTTGTATATTTTTCCAACAAAAATACTTTTTCTATTTGGAATATTTTTGGACACATTTAATGCCTAAACTAAGGCTTGTACTAGCAGGGCTTGCATGCTAGTTACTTGATAATAGTCTTTCTTCAAAATTAAAATGCACATGTTCTGCAAATAAATCGATTTCACTAAAGAATACCTGATTTGATGTCACTGATTTCTGTTCCAAACAAATAAGTAACATACAAAGCTTAAATTCTGCTACCATTCCATACAGATTCAAACATAATAAAATAGAATTGGGCACTTAAATAGAGTAAGGACTACCTATTTGACTCTTTTATCTCCTACCCCTTATATGAATATTTTGTAGTGTCTATATCCTTGCTTGAAGTTTTTACAAAGTTGTTTACTGATCTGATTTTGAGCTTTAGCTGGATTTTTGCAATCTGGGCACTTTTTGTCTCTCTTCATAACCATATCATGTCTAAATGACTTATTTTATTTGTATATTATACGCTGTATTTTATCTGACTAATCCAGAATAAGATTCTGAGCAACTTCTTAACATGATGACAAAGACAATCATTGCAGATAAGCAATGTGTGAAAAAGAAAGCAGTGTGAATGAAAGTAGTTCTTAAGTAGTTTGGCTGTCATTTCTGTAAGAATAAGGAATACCATATGTGTAAAATATGTACAAAACCAAGCATTTCTGTCTTATCATTTGTCTTCTATTAATCTCCATTTATTTCTCACCTGACTTTAAAGACAAAGACTGCTCTTTCTGTTTTAATTTCTGTTTGTAAAAAATATAGTTTTAGAAGATTTTTAGTAATTAAAACTAGTTTAGTACATGAACAAGACAGGGATTTTTTAAACTACTTGTCAAGATTATAACTAGCTGGCAGTGCGCATTTCAAATGTTAAAGTAAGTGTTTAGTATTTTATGATATGTCAGTATTTGTCTGGCGGAAATGGAGGATGTGCACTATGTCATTAAAAAACCCAAACCAACCAATCCTGAATTCCACTTTGCAACATAAGGTGGGAATTATGTGTCAGATTTTTAGGGAGAATAAAATACTAATTGACTTCACTGGATCAGTTAGCCTAAAGCAGAGCGGTTTTTGAAAATTGCCTCCTAAATAGTGCAGAAAAGAAGGGAATGGAGGCATGATGTTTTAATGAAGTGCAAGATTCTTAAAAATGTTAGTGCCTTATTTCTTCTCTAAACTGTGATTTACCCACAGTCTCAAATCAAATAAAATGCAAAGATGGGAATTTCACTGACGTATCTACATACATAGCCTTACACTTTTACTAATCCCTTGATTAGCAACAAACACACATTATTTCAGTAAGCACTTTTATTTTCAAATACATTTTACATTAGATAACAGAGTATCTAATGTAAATGTTGTCGACTACACATAGTGGTGAGATACTTCAAATCTGTCGTTCACAATCAATGATCTGAAGATTCCCCATGAACACTTCCAACAGTTTATGAAAGACAACTGCAGAAGGGAAGCCTGCTGTCTGTTGACTTAAATTTGCTATGCAGAATTCTGTGCAGTTTCAGGGGGAGCTACATCTTTTGGACTATAAAAAGAGATGAGACAGCTGCATTTCCTTTATGGTAGCTATGGTGTTTTTCTTTGAATTTGGGGAAAATATTGTAGATGATGCAGTGTAGCTACTCTTGGAATAGTAGCTGGGACAGAAGTAGGCTGGACTGACAATGTATTATGATAATTGTGAGCTGCTTTATAATTTGCTGAGAAGATAAATTGACGTGAGAAAAGGGGCAGTTATATGAGCAGAATAAGCAATCATTTTCTGCCAGTTGCCATTATAAATTCTGTCAGCTTGCAAATCTGCTTTCTGGGAACAATCCCATAGAAATCATGAACTATAAAGATGTCCTGGTTCCAGCAGGGATGGGGTTAATTTCCCCCAGGAGCCGGCAGGGGACACAGGTATTCCACCCCCTGTGAGCCATGCCCGGGCTATGGGGGGCGCTGCCGGGGGAGGGGGCAGGAAGGCGCCGCTCGGAGGGGTGCGACGGTCCGGCTCTGGTCGGTGAGCGGCGGTACTGAACTCACGTCTGTATATTCTTTTATTGATGTTATTGTTATTGTATTTTTTCTCTTTCCTTTGCTGTTCTGTTAAACTGCCTTTATCTCAACCCACGAGGTTTGCCTTTTCCTTCCGTTTTCCCCACGGCTGTGGGGGTTGAGCGAGCGGCCGCGTGGCTCTTTGTTGCCGCCTGAGGTCAAACCACGACAGTCCTTTTTGGCGCCCAACGTGGGGCTGTGTTTCCACCCCTGGGGCAGTCGATTCCAGGTGTACTGGACGCCCCTCCAAGTGAAAGCAAACTGTGGCCGGCACTCTGCTGCCAAAGGGATTGAGAAAAATGCATTGGCGATATCGATTGTTGCATACCACTTGGCTGCCTTCGACTCCAGTTCGCATTGAAGTTCTAGCATGCCCAGCACAGCAGCGTTCAGTGGTGGCGTGACTTCATTCAGGCCACGATAGTCCACTCTTAGCCTCCACTCTCCATTAGATATTCGTACTGGCCATATGGGACTATTAAAGGGTGAGCGGGTCTTGCTGATCACTCCTTGAGTCTCTAGTTGACGAATCAGCTTATGGATAAGAATCAGAGAGTCTCAGTTAGTGCGATATTGCCGCCGATGCACCTCTGTGGTAGCAATCAGCACCTGTTGTTCTTTGACCCTCAACAACCCTACCACCGAAGGGTCCTCCGAGAGACCAGGCAAGGCAGACAGCTGTTAATTTCCTCCGTTTCCAATGCAGCTATGCCAAAAGCCCACTGGTATCCTTTTGGGTCCTTGAAGTACCCTCTCCTGAGACAGTCTATGCCAAGGATGCATGGAGCCTCTGGGCCAGTCACAATGGGACTCTTTTGCCATTCATTTCCAGTTAGACTCACTTCAGCTTCCACTACAGTCAGCTCTTGGGATCCCCCTGTCACTCCCGAAATACAAATGGTTTCTGCCCCTCTGTAACTTGATGGTATTAAGGTACACTGCGCACCAGTGTCCACTAGAGCCTTATACTCCTGTGGGTCTGATGTGCCAGGCCATCGAATCCACACATTCCAATAAACCCGGTTGTCCCTTTCCCCCACCTGGCTGGAGGCAGGGCCCCTCTAATCCTGATCATAGTATCCGTTACTCACTTGTTGCAGAAATGACCTGGAAGTCCCTTCAAGAGGATCGGAGGTAAGATCAGGCCTTCTACTCTGTCTGGGAAGTTGCCTGCTGGAAACTGGAGCAGCACTTTTCATGGAGTAAGTGGATTGCACTGATCACACAGTGAACTCGA